>KI921209.1:4325-20147 GCA_000473525.2 Anopheles melas | reverse complement strand
GTTGTGATTAAACGTGATCCGCGCCAGCAGGCAGAGTCAACGGAAAAGCAAGCATTTGGTTCATCTCGAGTAAAGCGTTGCCGCAATGTTCACACTGTCCCCTCCAGCAATGCCCTTGTTTTGCTCCATCGAGAATGGTGGTCCACCGGCTAGTTGGCACGATCTTTTCGTCACAATGTGGAACGCTGTCAGGCAGCATTATCTGTGAAAATCGAATCAATTTAACCCTTGCCACCGTCCGTGGGTTCTGGAACCCGTGATCTTTTACACCATTTTAATTACACGGTTTAATGGCGTGCGATGTTTGCTCTCCTGTTCGTGCCAGGGTGCCAGGGCAGGGTGAGCCTTTTGAAAGGCAGCTTAAGCAAAATGTAAAATTTATGGCAAGAGGAAAAGGAAAATGCTGGTTTCCGACTGAAGCAAGCTGCAATCGGTATAGCGTTCAACGGACCTGTGTGATCCTTTCGGAAGCAGCAGAATGAGTGAGAAAAAAGGGAACGAATTATTGGAAACGAAACAGTCTTAGTAGAATTTGCTAACCATAGCTAAAATCGTTATATGGTGAGAAAAAGCTCCTTGCCTTGTTTTGATGAAGTTGCAAAATATGGTCCCATACCAAAATGAGTGAGAATCGTCGAAAAGGATAATCGTTGCCAGTGACATCAAGCGTTAATACATTGATGAGAGGGTAAAGCTGAGGGTCTAAAAACGAACCAACGTTCAAATAGATAGCGGTAGCTTTGAGCTTTGTAAAAAGGGCTGACTAATCTGCTTTGGGGGTGTTGGTTTTCTCATTTCGATCATTCGCAAACGGGAAGTATGAAGTAAATCCGAAAAATATGAACCAGACTGCAAACGAGATTAAACGAAACTGCTACGTTAGGAACGAAAGCTTCGTTTGGACGACCAAACGAACTGGGACATCCCTAGCTAGCTGATTTTTAAGGTTGAATGTCTTCTAAAATGGATTAACGGAAGTCAATCGTTATGCGCTGCAGTACGTGATCCTTAAAAGTGGATGAAGAATGGCGATTATAGTTAGTAATGATTCGGTAAATTACGGTACATTACGTAGATGCAAATTCCTCTGTGTGACTGATGCAATAGTTTGGAAACAGTAGAGCACAGAACTAGTATAAGGTACGAACGTTAAAAGCTTATGCTTAGAGGATGCAATATGCCTTCAATGTGTCACACGAGTGCTTCCTCGAAGAACGTTCGCGGAGAGAAATTTACAACGTTGGGTAGGGTATCTATCGCAGGTTCAACTTCGGAATGTTGTATGCGTCACGAAAACATGAGAGAGTTGTGAGTATCAAAGATTTCTGCCATTGGTTCTGGATGTAAACCAAAGGATTTTAATCGTCATCATCATCTTGGCAGATAATGACTTTGCTGGTGATTGCGTTTCTGTTCACTACAAGCTGTGAAAATTCGTTGGATGTTAGGACATGAGCATCTTGTTCATTCGGTTTTCACGACAAGTCGGAACAGACAGACGTACTGGAGAAACGTGTATGTTTTGCTAGAACAGTCGATTAAGTCCAGAGTGTCAGTGGAAATACGCTGGCATCATTCGCAAGAGGTTTGGTATGATTAGTCACAGCCGCCTCCAACCCATAGAACGATTTGATTGCCAGTAGTAACGGGGCAAAATTAATTTAATTTGTTCCGGAACAAGGCGCCCAGAATGAACCGGAATAAGGCTCGAATGGTCGTTCAAAAGTGTAGTGTATACGTTGAGCATTTGGTGTGCATTTGCATTGATTAAATTAGGATCGATGATCGTATAACTGCGGCTAGATGATGTATCGAGCTCTAATCGTATAAAGTCTTGGTTTGTTGTGGAATTCAGTACAGAATAACGAGCCTGTTATTGTTATCGTTAGGCTTGTTCATGTGATGTTCAGGTCAGTTCTGCAACACTAGCACATTGTGTGAGAATTTTATGAGAATAGTGTATCGTTTGTATAGTTGCAGATGGTGGTGCAGATTGATGCAGATGGTATATAATGATAAGCTGATAATAAAATAAATGTTGTGCCAATTGTGTTGTAGAAAGCGACTTAAAACAAATATATTTGTTTTACTATAAACACGTGTTGTTCTTTCCATATAGTGCTTAAAATCGTAACTGACATCATAACGATAAAAAGTAAATATTTGTGTATGGTGTTCAACTGTCCATCATTTCAAGGTTCACATCAGGTTTCAAGGTAAACCATGTTTGATCATTTTTCAAGATTTTTATGTGTTTTTAATGACACGATGATAAAGGATGCATACATTGTTCGTCCGTTTTTGTGCGGCTGTATGGGAAAAATGTCATCATTTTCAAATTATAATCACATTTGTGAAGCCTCCTTATAAATGTGGTTATGCCAAATGGCATACATTGAGAATGACGAAGAAATGACCAGTCGGACATAATATTTCTATGCCGCCAGAATGATTAATTACAAAATGATAAACCTCTCCATGCTGGATGAGGGTATACAAATAGATTGAAAAGGGTTTCCGAGTCGAATGTTTGGCTGAAAAAGAAAAGTGGTCAGTATTTTAAAAAATGTATTCGAAAGTCGAAGTCGAAAAGCATTGTCAGGTATCAAGTTACGCGTTTTAAGAGACCCAGAACATCGCATTCAGTCCTTGAGATCTCAATCGTCTGTTGTAGGTCAACAGGAACCAAGCAGGAAGTGCCATAAAGCTCGATAGGAGCTGTTGCATGGTTGCATAATTTGATCAAAAGTGTTGACCAACGGATGTCCTCACAACCTCGTTTGGATATCGTTCAGTCTAGTTCCTGTGTCGTGCTGGAACAGCGAACGTAGGAAGGTAATGAAAACACTACAGGCTAGCATGGAATGCCAGAAAACATTGCCCCAATAATTTTCCCATTTTGCCATGGTTAATTTCGATAATGGCTGAGACGAGCTCTTGCCACATAGGTCGTGAGCTGCGCTGATCCGATGAGTTCTATGCACGATGGTTCAGCCAGCAACTTGCCAAAACGGGCGGGCTGAATCTGGGACAATGGAGATATGTTGCCACGGTGGAATGGGGTGGAAATGTATCCGGTGTTTGTTGACTGTGGTCGACCTTGCACCAAGCACAACGTGGCAGAGATATTAAGGACCATGGCGCACATAGACACACTCGCTCACATGTTCTAATCTTGTTATCAATGCGAATACTAATGCAGTGACACGGTCGTAAACCGTTATTCGCAGTGCTGGAATGGAATAATCTAACACTCAAATATTCACCAACGCAGACAGACACGACAAGCGTTTGAAATAGCCTAGGGGAGCGAAGACACAGTTCCGGTGACCCAATGGCATTGTGTGCCAGTACGTAGATCTGATTCATCGTTCACGCTGTGACATCTATTATGCTGTGTTTACTGTTCCATGCATTGAGCAAACGGATGGCGCGTGTGTGGAGGTTTATGAGATCGTTGTTTTTAGATGTGGCATTACAAAGCTAGACTTTGAACGGAAATGTTGATGCAGCGATACGCTGTTGTAAATAAAACTTGTGATTAGTTATGTGGCGCCGTGGCTTAGTTGGTTAAAGCGCCTGTCTAGTAAACAGGAGATCGTGAGTTCGAATCTCGCCGGAGCCTTCAAACACTGAAGTAAACCGCGAAAGAAGTTTTCACTGGTCGCTGGTGGGTTAGTGTGTGTTTTTTTATTGTTAATTTTCGAATTCTCAAAATAAACAATACGAACAATTGAACGACAGGGAGAGAGCTAGGTAAATAGTTTTCATTTATTTGTGTCTGTTTTCTATTTTTTACAACGTCAAATTAAGCTATTAGTCGAAATTTTAATGACAGTTTGAGAGTAAAAATAAATATATTGGTCGATCGGTTGTCCTTACTATTCAATGTTTGAATTCGTGTACGTTGCAGGTGAAAGCACGCATTGATTAAGAAACTAATTATGTTCCCGGCTGCGGAACGATAAATCGCATCCGCAACGGCTGTGCCCGAACCGGTAATTGTTGTTGCGTTCGTTCACGCCAAATAGAACGCAACCCAAACCGAACGTAGCAACACCATGTCTTTGACGAAATGAGGGTGGAAGCAGTAGGGTTGTTTGTTTAGATGTCGTTAGCGAACGGCTAGTGCTTTACGTGCTGACAAAACGCTCGTCCCACGATGATGGCGCTAAAATGTAGTCGCAGAGCACGCTGTGATGGTGGTGTTTGGCCCCTAGGCTGCAGCTGTGTGGACGTTTAGCAGGTTATTTATGAGTGTTCTACAACGACGTGGCCAATGACGTTACTTTGGAAGGGTTGTTAGAATGGTGTGTCAGGGAAAATGCTTGGTTTGAATAGCCCAGAAAATCGAATTCACGTATTTTGTGGAGAGCCGTTGTGCATTTTATGGGTTACATCCACAGCCCCCTGAGAGCGTGAATTTGTCAATGCTAATTATCGGCATTTTACATGAACTGCTTTTACCCTTTGCCACTGTGTTTGAAGGTTCGATAAACATATCGAAGAAATATAACCTGGTAACATTACTGTTTCATAAAACGGCAAATGTGTTTTATATTATTTAAATTTATATCAATTTTCTATTTAATCTGTTTTACATTTTTCAGTTGGAATAAGAATCCGACGTGTAAACTATTGTATGTCAACGGAAATTACTGAAACAAGTGGAAGATACATCAGACATACCGAAGTTAACAATAAGCCAGACCACACCCTATGATCATGGGTTGGATGTGTCAGCTGTGGCGGAAGCGCTAGCGAAGTAGTGTAACGTTACGGCTTAGCAATGAATGTACCCACATGACACGTATGAGTATTTTTAATCAGACACCGTGTGGTGGAAGTTTAATCACAGTGAGTATACAATGCAACCAATGAATGACACTCACCGCACGGTTGCAATTAAAAGGCGCCGGGAGTGTGGTCAATGAGTTTACGGTATTACAGTGTGATAATGTCAAACATGAAGGAAAGGTGCACTAGGAACACCAATCTCATGTAGATAAGGGGGTGCTTACTCCCGTACTTATCTGGTGGAACAAACGGCCTGTTTGATGTCGTAATGCTGCGCATTGCAATCTAACAATATAGTAGCGAGGAAGGAAATAAGCGCCGAAATAGCTCAGTTGGGAGAGCGTTAGACTGAAGATCTAAAGGTCCCCGGTTCAATCCCGGGTTTCGGCAAGGTGTGTTTTTTGTGTTTATATACGTTTGTGGTAAGTCTTTTCTTCTTTTTCCTACTATGGATTGTTGTTTATGTTTATGTTTATTACATTTTTTTTTTTAAATTATTGATATCTAATCATATGCCTGAGGTAAAGGCTATCCCGATTATACTAAATGCAAGTTTTTAAAGTATTTACTCCATGATCGGTGGTACTATTCAAACACAGTAAAGATTTAACACAGTTTCAACACATCTAGATTTGCAAGTGATAAAAAGATAATCTTGGAGATAGCAACTTTAAATGGATTTGTGATATCTTTTCCTGCGTATACATCGTTTGCAGCTGAAGTTGCAGCCTTTGAATAGTTTTTATCCAATAGAACCAATGGAACGTTTGCCATTTTGGAACAAACAGAAACAGGAAGTCAATAGCAAAAGTAGCGAAAGCGCATAGAGGTGACGCAAGTGTTTTAAGCGTGGTTGCATTTTATTCCATTTGCTGTGATAAAGGCCACAGAGTTATGCTTCGTTCTTCGGGAGAACAACCGGGTATGGCAGCTTTTTATCTTTTTGACATTCTTTTTTCATTAAAAGCTGCGCGATATCGGTTCTGGTTGAATGGCTACAAGGTTTTTTTTTTGTATGTTTTGAGCGAGAAATGGCGGCAATTCTTCGCGTTGAGAGAAGTGAATCAGGACGCAGAGCCGTGAGAGGGTAAAATGTGGGAAATAAATTTCCCATTTTCTTCACTCTTCACTGGTTGCGGGCGATGATGATGGCTGAAAGCGTGACCAGGATGGAAGAGCAGTAGATACCTGCGGGTTGGAGAGTAAGAAGAGAGGTGAGTATTTAATAACATACGATGCACTAACGGCAGCCAGTTAGAACTTAGTTCTGGCACAGGGAACCAAAAGGGCTGAAGTGTTAGTGTTCGGGGTGGAGGTAAAGCAGATATAATAACGATGTTTTTCCAGCTCTTAATAACTATATTTCCAGCTTCCTCTGTCCACTGCAACCATTTCTGCCGAGGATACTAAGTGCTGAAGACTAAGATTGCAAAGTTTTTAGCTAGCAGTTCCCTTTGACGAAACTACTGGATGTAGTTGGCTCGCAAAGGGTTTAGTGCATCGTAGTTCTATTGAAGTAAAAAAGTGTTCTCATGGTGTTGGAAACTGCACACCATGAAAGGTATTGCTAGGAAAGGAAAAAGCAAATGAGTTTTCGCAGCACTATTCGCTCGTTTGCTATGTTTTCCTTTGTCCGAAACCGTCGGGCACAGTAATAGAAGTAGCATTGGTTCAACCATTTTTAAAACGTTTGCTGATCGCTGGTCGGCTTCAGGTGGAAAGGGTAAGACTTGCCAGCAAAAGAACATTAAATGTCTATTACAAGATGGCAGAAACGATTTTCCAAATAGCAGGCAAACCATCTTAGCTCAGTTCAGCCAGCGCACATTAGAAAAAGGAAATGCCCTGAGCAGCAAATACTTGATGTCATCTATTATCTGGCTTATAATGATCGAAAAACGGCCGAAAGCTATCAGCAACCAAATGGTAGGTATCGTTCGAAGGCTACCATCAAAGTGCACGATTATCCTGGGATGCAAACAGACAGTTTGGCTTTTGGGATGCACAATTCGATTTGGCAACGCCTTTTGCAGTACTTTTCTCTCTGTGGATCCTCTTTGTGGATGTAGGACGAGGCGAATATGTATTACATGATGGTTGTTGGAAGCAAAAAGTCTACTTAATATCTGAACATGTGAGAGCTATCGGAAATTCGCCAGAAAATGGTAACTGGGGAAATGTATTCCTATGTTTTTTTTTTTCAAACTATGAATAATCAATAAATATGTACTAAGTTTAATCATGTTATAAAAAGCTATCAATTTGTAGTCGATATTCTACTGTACATACGTTTGCATAAGTGCTGCTACTGTGAACCAGTGTACTTGCTGACAGGTTTCAACTACTAAATTGATTTTACTGCAATGCTAACACTCTGGATTATAATGGAACAAGTTTCTATTGCCAAGTGTTGCCAATATGCGCTTGTTTAACATGATCAAGCATTAGCAATGCATGCATGGGCTGAAGGAAAATAGCTCGTTACAAAGGATCATGGCGCAAGTACCGGATGCGATAAAAGCGTTGAACATTTTTCTTGCACCATCTCGTGTGTGGTACACTGGGGTTGACACTAGTTTTACGTCGTTTAACGAGAGCTAGCCTAGGTAAAACGGTTGAGTTCAAATCAATAATGTGCCACTTTGCACGGAGATTCCGTTTCGCTGCCAGCTTGTTTTGCGCTAGTAATGGATGGTTTGTTTGCACCAGAACCGGAACGAGACAAAAAATGCTTCTTCCTACTCATGCATTTCAGGACCAATTTCTACGGCTTGGGCAGATGGCGCAGCAAAGAAAGCAGAAGCATTGCAACAAACTCATTGGTTCGGAGGATAAATGGTACTTAAGAGGTTGCGGATCTTGAACGAGCTTGAACTAGTCATCGAGACAATTTCTGGCAAACTGCAAATACCATGCTAGCACGTGAGTGTATATTGAAGCGAGGTGAATGCAAAACCGAAAAGGAAAGCAGTTAGCAGTTATAAATGCGCTGAAAATGGATCGTTAGTAAGTGGCATCGTGCTTTAGTGGCGATTTGTCAGAAAACTGCAGTGGATGTATCTATGGTAGAATGCATGATACGCAGCTTGACTGGAAAAGTGTGACTTGTTGGAAAATCCGAGAACGAATGGGGCGTAAAATATGGACCATGAGGTCTTCTTCATTTGGGGCCGCATTTAGTCGATGTCAGTTAGCGAGATGAATGATTGTTATTTTGCCTACAGTACCAAGGTTAAAGTATTCTCAGTCCTTAGCCGTTTGTCGCCAGGCTACTTTTCCGAGTAGGCTAGCCTAGAAAGTGCAAGAAACTGGAGAGTGCTCGTTGATTTACAATCACCCATATTCAGTAGAATGGTCGAATTAAGAGAATCCTTTGTGGTTCTGGAATGAAGCGAAAATCGTACTTGAGTCGGGGTCGTCTGTTTGCCGGCGGAATGTGCAGGGAACGTGATGGCACCGGATAAGGAGGTGTGTACTGCGGGGTGCAAGAAGTTAAAAGGTTTGCACTGTAATTATAAGTTCTTCGGCCCTTGTTTTTGCTAGCGCCAGTTGGCCGGAGGGGTAAATCCGCTCCACAAAATCCATTGGCCTTCTCCTAGCCAGCGGCTTTGTTTGTCTGCATTTGAAGAGGAATTGTTAGAGTTTGGATGAAGATGGTTGCCCTGCGGACGACCATGGTCGGGTTGTTAATGAGAAATGTAAGCAAAAGTTAACTGCACGAGGAGGTTCGATTAAGGGTGGGATGGTGTGATTAATTCTAATTCGATTAGGAACACAAAAGTGCAGATTCAGTAGAACCACGCTTTGGGGGATAAAAATTCTTTGTTCGTTTGCTAGGCAGAATTGAGAACCACTAATCCAAGTATAAGTAAAGCGTTTTTTTAAATATTCAGTGTTTAAAAATGTGTAAATGTGACGTTAAGTAACAATAGAATTCTTCTGTGGAAAATGGAAGATTGAACGACCCTTGAATGACTTTTAGGATAAGGATCATTACCAAATAGGACACATCGTTAAAGAATTTGAATAAAAACCTCTCATAACCGAAAGACCAGACAAAGGAGCCTGATTGGTTCGGACAAGGAATGAAATTTCATTTTAGGATCCTGCCAGCATATAAGTACACGAAAAAGAATACTTTACAAAGCTATTTTTTTCGGATGAATTTTACACTGTCCATATCAGGGGTCAACATGCAGGACAGATAAAAAAGGGTTGCAAAATGCTTACCTTGGTGCATCGCCTTTGTTATTTTTTTTTGTTAGCAGAATTTTTCTTTACCGATTGCCAAAAAAAGAGTGAAGTAAATTGAAAAGAGAGAATAAATAATGATACTGGTAAGGCTGCGCGCCAGGATCAAAACGTCCCGTGGAACGAGTCTACCAACAGCTTGACGCGTAGTGACGAAGGAAATTAATTCTAATTTTCGCTGATTGACCGCCAAAAGGATGCGCGTTGCTGGTCGTGAATTTTCCCTCAAGTGAAATTACCATGAAGAGTATGGGCGTGTTGTGGGTTTGTCCATAGATCCTTAAGTGTGTCTATCAGATTATTCCTGGCCGGGTAGCCTCGCTCCGACCGTCGCACCGGTGGGATTTTCTATGTTCTCCTGGGTCGGGTCGGACATCGGTCGACTGTCCGAGGCGAAAGTAATTCAATTCGCTGACTCTCCTCAAAACGCGTAACCTGGCCGGCGTTCTCTACGAAGGAACGTTGATATTCGGGTACTGATTATCGGGAAAGTGGCTTCAGCCGTCATTTCATCCCGAGGGAGGCCTGCAGAGGAGGGAAAGGATCAGTTTAGCAACGGTAGACAAGCTGACTCGATACGCTGAATGGCTACGGAACAGAGAAAACTCAACCGTATCGTACAAGGCATTCAGCCGGAAAACTGGGCCTCCACACTTCGAGAGACAAAGAAACTCCCCCATTTCCTCATGAGGACGAAAATAGATGGCGCATGGATCGTCAGGCGCACGTTGGCTGGATTGACCGGACGAGTTGGTCGTATGCAAATCGAGTCCCCAAAAACTCGACAACTTCAACCCGTTGGGAAATGAATTAGAGTGAGAGAGTGACCAATGACAGAGAGAGAGATAGAAAGAAAGAGAGAGTGAAAGAGAAAGAAAGAGAGAGAGAGAGAGTAGAAGAGAGAGATAATAAAAAAAAGAACGAAAGAGAGGGAAATTGAGAGAAGCAGTGTGTGAGAGAAGTGAACTAAAGAGTTTTCGATGATAAATTTCCATAGGTGGCACGCTTGGTTTTTCCGGTGGTGGTTTGTGCTGTCTGCCTCTATTTTACGCCCAAAGGCTTTTGCAGAATATGACTACGGGCGTGGTGTCCAGTGGAGAGCCCTGTGGATGCGAAGCGGCTTCCCATTCTGACAAGTTTTGCGGATGCTACCGGTCAGCACACGGTTGGACATATTCTTTCTGCCCATTCTTGGTAAAATACATTTGCGCATCGTGCCTATCGCTTTCGACCGTAGCAAACAATCTCAAGGGAGCAAGAAACCAGATGCCAGCACGGATAACCATGCTTTTAGGTGAAGGACTTTCGAAACTGGACGTATTTCACTGCCGCTTAAATAAAATGGTTTAGAGTTGCCTTGCAGCACGCAAAAACAATCAATGGTGTACTTACTCTACGAGCTGTACAATTGTTAGTATGTCTGTCTGAAATGCCAGTATTGTCTACTAATGTGCTATAGTTGAAAGCACTTGGCGTGTTTATGCTATCGCAGTTAGTAAAACCACTATGAAAGATGAATATTTGCAATTTGTCTATAAAAGCATGGATTTTAGAACAGTTCCGAATAATCAGTGTCGTAGTTTCTGTTCACATGCTACATGATTTCTGAATTTAATTTACTTCTGAAATAAATTACTATACCGTCGCGATAGTTTACCAGGATAGTAAACCAAAACCATATCGATTATCGTTTGGGTCTGAAGTGTATGTTGGAGATGCAAAATTTAAGTTGATTTACCGTTGTTGCTTCCTGAAAATAGAGGATGAAGCCATTCTCGTAACCATATTCGTAAGGAAATCTCGCTCTTACCATACGTTCGTTCAGAGGAAGAAACCCGTGCGAAACCACAGCACGGTTCAGCACTTTCTGAAATGGTTTCAGACTGTGGTAGTTATTGGTTGGTCAGAATTGGTTGTGGTTAGCCTAACGGTTGGCTAGAACGTTATAGGTCGGAAATGATTAGAGTTGGTTGGTCCGTTCACTTGATAATGGACCCTGGAAGATTTTGTAAAATTCAGCGTTGTGGAAGTTATGGTGGCGCCTTTTTATAAATCTTCTATCATTTCATCGAAACGGCTTGTATCATTTGCCAAAAATCTGATTGTGAATGGATCAATAGTTTCGACATCGGTCTCAAATGGTATTCTTGGCATGTTCTTCAATAGAATGTTACAACTTTTAAACATAATATCATACGTACGATGATTACAATGTATGTAGTATAACAAAAACTTCAACTCCCGTAGGAAAGTGTCAAGAAAGTGTCCCAACATCATGAGAACCCCTGAAAACCCATATATGTATTTATTTAGTTATTTAGTGTAATATTCGATATATGTATGTATGGTATATTATATCCCTTATAACATTTCCACCAACTTCTTCAAACAAAAACAGACAAGGCGTGCCAAAGTATTAACAAAAACTGATGTACTTGAAATGGAATATTTTTTCCGGGTTAATTTACATTCCATTACAAAGATAATCTTTCTCTGATTCATTAAAGTATTTCGTATAGATGTATTGCGTAAAGTATTTCGTTTGTTGTTGAAATCGCTTTTTGTTTATTGCATAGATTCGACGATATTCGTTACCATCGTTAAATAGTCCTAGGGGGACGTTAATATTAAAACTAGGGTTAAATAGACCTAGGGACGTTTTCAGAGCACAATTTCACAAACTGTGCGTCAAACACATGCTAGAAAGTGGTCGAAAATTAATCGAAAGTTAATGGAATTATTGCCTGTAAGCATGTTCTGTTCAAATGAATGTTTTGAGTAGCGAGCGCGAAATAAATGCCACTAAGGGATACCGAAATTATAAAGTTAAAATGTATAGCTGCGTAGCTGGTTTTCTTTTTTTCTCTTGCATTTTCTCGTAACATTTTTATGCCTGTAATACGTTTGCCTCAATCCTGGAGATATCATCCATTCTGTTACACTTCTATGCTCACCAAAGTCACGTGACCAGAGTGCATACGCATGTGAACGCTAGTGGCAAGCGATGAAAGCGGTAGAAATCGATTAAAGTAATTTATTTGGAAATTAATTAAAATTCAACACTCGCGCTCAACTTGCGAGCTATTCACACGCCAATTCGCACCCGCGCAGGCTCTTTGTGGTGGGGGATTTAGAGCTGCTGCCTTCCCTTTTTCCTTCCATTTGTCCGTTGCTTGTGGTGAGATGCTATAGGACAGATCCGGAGCTCCAATGTATGGGCATGAGTGCATGGATTGTAGCACTAGATCGGTTCAACCGAACCACGCGGGACGAGTTTGATTTTGTTACAGAACAGCAGAGTGGGAGAATTTACTTTTAATACCCTTACTCGTGGGTGACTAACGACAGAAAATTCATGAAGAGCTACAGTAGAACCGTTGGCGCCACATACTGACCATAAAAAAGGTCACACCCATACATATAATTTGTGATCCTAGAGGGACGGTAACGGGATGTCATGTTTCAAAAGGGTAAAACCATTTCAAAGTGTAAATTACTGACCATTGAGAGCATTTGGTTGTTTCTGGTGTAAGTTTTTTCGCTGTTACCTGTATTGGGTAAAGCTTTTTGCCATTTACTAACACGCATTTCCAAAGGGGACGACGGAACGCGGAGTGCTAGTGCAATTTGGGACACTAGCTGAATCGATCCGATGGGTCGCGATTTCCGTTCTGGTGCGCATGGGGTATTTGCATCGATTTTGAAACAGTGAATCGAATTATGTAAATGTCCAAATGGTGTAACCAGGCATCTACAAAGTGGTAATTTGAACGCAGAATTCAAATCTAATGAATGATGTTTGAGTTAGCTATTTGCAGATGTGGACGACTTGATGTGATATCAAATTGTTACAATGGAAAATCATTTGGATTCGGAGAGTGGTGTATGTTTGAAATTTAAGTATAATTAAGTATCATTCTGTTATTTTAAATATAGGTGGTTTCACGAGCATTTCTGGTGTATATCATTAAAAAAACAGTTTGTAGAAATGAATAATTTTAAATTTTTGATGGAATTCTTACATAGTTATACAAAGTTAGTACTTTATTGTTTGGACTGATTACTGAAACAAAATGATATGGCATTGAATGAATTAACAGCTTAAAGGGTGTTGATGTGAAAAGAAATCCAAATGTATCCAAAGATAAACTACAACTTCCTACCAAGGGATCGAGCAGGCGGCAGAGAGCCTCGGATTGCAGATAAACGAGGCAAAGACCAAACTGATGGTGGCAACATCAGTGGGCCTACCAATAAATAATCAGAATCTACGTAGGCGTGACGTGCAGATAGGTGAACGCACTTTTGAAGTCGTCCCACAATTCACCTATCTGGGGTCAAAGGTCAGCAACGACAACAGCATGGAAGCTGAGTTGCGCGCAAGGATGCTGGCTGCCAACCGGTCATTCTACAGCCTGAAAAATCAGTTCACCTCAAAGAACCTGTCGCGACGGACGAAGCTGGGACTATATAGTACCTTTATAGTTCCGGTACTCACATACGCCTCTGAGACATGGACACTGTCCAAATCTGACGAAACCCTCTTAGCCGCGTTCGAGACGAAGATGCTCAGAAGGATACTTAGCCCCGTATGTGTGGAAGGACAATGGAGGAGCCGATATAATGACGAGCTATACGAGCTGTACCTCACTGGCGCAAGACCGTGAGCGGTTTCGGACACTCCTGAGGCAGGCCAAGGCCGCAAAGCGGTTGTAGCGCCGGATAAGTAAGAAAGTAAACTACAACTGTTTGTATTCTTACCCGCGATGACTGAAGCGAAAACACACTTTCAGCTAACATTTTACAATAATCATAGAAAGATATACATCTCCTTGGCCTCCGCCTAGTTTGTGTTATGATGAGTTCAATTTGTGTTACATTACACCTGAAAGTATTTAAAATCATTTTAAAATATGATACAACAAAGAAAATAAACCATGATTACTTAAAGCCATGTTTATTGTACAATCGAGTTGAAGAAACATTGTTACCAGCCTTATGGTTGGCATCTAATTCCGTCTACATTTGGTAGGTGTGAAATAAATTCATTTGGTTCAAGTACAAGCTTTAGCGATCCGAGCAGGTCTATTAGGTCGTAACAGCGCACATTGCTATTTTGAATGCCAAAATTATAGAGGCTTTTGTTGCGAGTCAGCTGCTTGGCATTAACATACGATAGTTTATTTCCATGTAAAAGCAGCGTCTTGAGGTACTTGAGCGGCACGAAGACCAGGAAGTTTAACTCTTTGATATTGTTGTATGAGAGATCAATCTCGTCTATTAGATCATATTTGCGCATAGAGAATGTACCGAACTCAATGTGCGAAATGCTATTGTGTCGCAGGTTGATAAAGTTTAGCGATTGTAGCTCGGCAAAGATTCCGATTGGAATTTCGAGTATTCGATTGTTTGACAGATCGAGCGTTGTCAGTGAATCGAGATCATCGAAGATATTACGTGGAACACCGTCGAAGGAGAAATTCATGTGCGACATATCGAGATAGTGCAGGGCACGAAGGTTGTGTAGGAAGTCAAAGTTTTTCAGCTGATTGTTACCAGAAAGATCCAAATGCTCTAGGGCTGTTTGATTGTCGAATGCGTATTGGCCGATACCGATTAGCTTATTGTTTCGCAGGTTGACCTTAGAGGCGTGCAAAAAGGCATTGTTCTCGATGATGCTTACGTTGTTTGATGACAGATCAAAATTAAGCGCTTGGTGGTATATTCCATCACGTAGGTAGCTGTGCGTTGTAGCGATTGCAAACGTTCCGGATGCAATTTTTGAGATAGAGTTTCTGCTTAGATCTAAATCAGTTAATCCGACGAGTGGAGAAAACATTCCAACCGGTATCGAGGTAATTCTATTATCGCTCATATTAAGTGTAGATAGCTCCGACATGCCAGCAAATGTGTTGATATCCAAGAGATCCAGCTCCAGCTTCATGTCAGCCATATCAAGACTTCTCAGACCACTAAGCTTTGATAGAAAAGCAAAATCTTTGAGTGTTGGATTGCCATTTAGATTCAATTCTAAAAGTTCTTTTGGATATTCAAAGGCTTTTGTTGAAATTTCACGCAGTCTATTGTAGGAAACGTCCAAACGATGTATGGTGCTGAAGGTGTTTTCCTCGATTCGAACAAGATTGATCGCATTTGCTTTCACTTTGTTAATATAGGGAATTGGTGGTAAAGTGTGGATGTGACAGTCGAAAAACTCGATGATGCTCTGGTATCTTTCGTTGCGGATTTCTTTGAAGCGATCATCCTCGGATGCGAAGACATTCTTTAACAAACACTTATCATCAACGGTATCACAATTGAGACGTATTATAGCTCCATTTGCTACAGCAAACAAAAACAAAGAAGCAACGCAATGCGTTGGTATAACGAACCGCGTCCCAGCCATCGTGCGCATGAACTGATCAACAAATGGAAGAAGATTAAAATGAGACTGCTGTGGTTGGGCGTGTTATCAGTACGACACATACATCGCCTTTAAGTAATACAAATAACACAATTTTACTAAGAAACCACCATTAGATGTAGATTGAAATTTGTTATGTTTCTGGTTTTATTCTTTTTCCTTTGTTTTGAAGTGAACACCCAACTTTATGATTTACCCAACTTTATGATACTAGTCATAGTTATACAATTGAACTTAGGATGTTTATGTTTAAATGTTTAAAACAACTTTATTACCATGAAATCAACCCGAAAGCCTTGAAGTTGATCAATATATATATATATATATATATATATATATATATATATATA
>AXCO02007378.1:0-18517 GCA_000473525.2 Anopheles melas | reverse complement strand
AAGCTTACACCAGCTGGATAACTTTCGGAATAAATAAATAATAAATAAATAAATAAATAAATATCAACAAAAATGCGAAAAATATCATTGAAAGTGTCGCTACACACATAAAAGCGAAAGCGAATTATTACATAAAATGTTCACTTGTTTACGTTTTATTTGGGAAACTGATATGATTTAAAACAGGTAGATATTTATCGAACACCGAGTCGTCTCATAAACACCAATGAGTTGAAAGTGTGCAATAACAAACGTGCAGGCTTGATTGATGCAGACTATCGAGCGTGTACTGTAATTGTTATAAATAGTTCATGGTTAAAATGTGGATAAAATTACAATTATATAATGTAACTTTTAAATTGCAGCTATTTTTTCCATCTCAATACATCACATTCATGTGTATCTTTAAAACTGTCGGAATATGTTTTATTTCCGCGTTTCGCATTCCATTTTTCTATAGATCTTCACACCTTCCCATTACCATTGATGTTATTTTTATTTCCACCCGCATCCGCCCTTTTCAAACCGCTGACGAAACCCATTTCAACCTGTTAGCTACCGAGACAGCTGGCAGAGTGGCAGAGAGTAATTTCAAAAAATGGCATAAATCTTCTCGGAATATGCAATAAAGTGTACCGAACGCCGGACGAACTAGCTTCACGGTGCAATAATCTTTCTCCCCACTGAAAAGAAGTAGCTCGGCGTACGATAACTCCAAATACCAAGCGAGGTCGTCCGGTCGAGCGCTAGCGTGCGAACTGAATTAGCTTTAGCATTGTAGAAGCATAGTGTACGAGAGGTCTTATGCAGGGAGAGAGAAAATAAAATCCTAATCCTTCAAGCCTACCGAGCCCTTACCGTTTGATATGTGCAAACGCAAGAGCTGTTTTATTTTACTCACAGCAACCCACAGCATACGGGGTGAAGCGAAGGAAGCGCATTAATCCATTCCACATTGAGGGCGCGATCGGAAATCAGCTGCTGCTCCCGCGGCAAGATAAGCACGGCAGTTTTGATTGATAAAAGCACAGCGGAAATGGGAAGGAGCAAAATTTATGCAAAATGACACCACGTGCTAACGAGAAAATGGTACGTTGGATCAATGGAAGAGCATACGGCACCGGGCAGGAAGGGGGAAAAAAAAGCGAAAGCTTTCATTTTTACTCCGGCGAAACGACTCCGCAAAGAAAGTGCGCACGGCGAACAGCACCCGCGAACGGTTTGAACGTGAGATTGATCCGTACGTTTTCGATCCCTCTTCCGTCGTGGTGAGTGGAAGCGAAAACTCAAAAGATCATCTACGTGGGTTGGATGGATGCGAATGAAATATGATTATTTATGATAAATCCATACGCTACCTGCAACCGTACGGGGCGTACGGCGCAGTGCAACATATTGATGGCTGACGGTGATTGGAAAAGAATCGAATGAAAGATGAATGAGCCTACATCAAATTGGAACCGGTTGGATGATTTTTTTTTTTCCAATGTGATGATGGGTCTGTGTGAATACATTGGTATCAAATGTTTAGATAATGGGAGTTGAATTGTTTTCTTTCATTCAACATATCTTTAACACATTCAACATCTTTGGCATAGGATATAGTTTTATTTTAAGTTTTTTTTTGTATTCTATACAGTCAACAAAGCGACGGAAACGAGATATAAAATGCACAGTACCAAATCGCATCATAATCCAATGTCGATTCAATGTCTTATCTACGCTAAAGCTGACATCATAATCAACATCAAAAGACCGCATAATATGCCTTCCATGCACTTTTAATTTCAATCGTTTAGTATAAAAATGCCTAAAACAAACCGCAGTTCATTCCAAAGCGATTCTGCCTATTTCCATCCCGGTGTGCAGGCTCTCACACGGTACCAAGCTAATGTTTGTTATGACTTTGGTTGGTACCCTGCCTGCCTCACGTGAGCGGGCAGAAAGTACTGCCAAAGAAGCTACAAATAATCTTGTTAAACTTTTTCAATTACTCCACCGAGCTCATTCCTCGGTTCCGGGCAATCCGATTAACTCACTCGACACGTCCGCGGAGCAAAACGCTCCGACCGTGGGAAGCAAGTAAGTGAAACAAAAAAAAAAAGAAATCACCCAAGACCGCACAAAATTACTAGAATCTCTTGCGCAAGGAAAATCCTTTCCGTGTCGCTGGATGCGTTTCATCACACTGCCACTGTCGCCCAAACGCGGGAAGTAGGCGGGAGCGCAAACGCTCGTGATGCATGGCGGAAGCGGAAAGCAATGCATGGCGCGAAGGAGGTGGCGGCACGCACATCGTCGAACGGAGACCCATTACTCTGTCGGTGGATGAGCTTCCCGAGCCGGGATAAAGTGTTGGATAATTACTTCTTTTAAACTGTTCCCCGGTGGCAGAACGTGTGTTCGGAACCTTTTTTTTGTGCGATTCTAAATTTCCACGAGGTTAAGCGTTCTGTGTCTTCCAGACCTGTGTGCGCTAATTTAACATTACCGGGGAGTGGCTTGCTGGCTGAAAAAGGAAAGTGTAGCGTTTAAGGAATACTTCGCTCATCAAGCAAACATCTCTTGATAGGCATTAAACAAAAAATATATCATTTTTTTCTTTAACAATTCATAAATTCATAAAAAATATTTTTGTTTTTGCGAAATTGTCTACTTCTGAGTTACGAGATTCATACATTCCGAAAACATCAATATAATTTGAATTTCCGCTTACATCGAACACATAGCAATACTCGAGAGCGTAAAAATCCTATACACAGTTTCGAATAATTTAAAAGTTCAATGACTGTTAAACCATTCTTAAATTTTTCATAGAATCAAAAACTAAGCAAATATGCTTCGATTTTACCAACAAAATTCGTTCCAACGTCGTAAATAAACATTGGCAGAAGGGTTTTAAACGATTTATTTTAATTTAGATGAGAATATTAAACCAATTATGATAATTTAGCAGAAACATCAAATCCAATTGCAATGGAGTATGGAATATTTAGAATATTAAGAATATTTAAAAAAAAACTCACGATGAGCTAGAGTTTATATTAGGATCCAAACTAACAGGTGAGATAAATCAGAAATATATATGAATAAACTTAAAGTTTCAATATTTTAAAAATGTTCGTGGAGTACGTGAAGAATCTAATTAATAAAGTATGGAAAAATGAGTTAAGATCATCTGACATATATGAAGAGAAAAGGGTCGTCATGTAGGCAGCAAAGACCCGCAAGCAGCTCGCGATCGGTTGTTGCACCAAACAATAAGCATTTTTACAATAAGGTAGTATAGCTACTGACGCCTTTAAACTAATAAAATAAAGATGAAAAGTCTCACCTCTTACAGTTAAACAAGTTTGAGCAGGACGTAATTAGTTTTAAGAAAATATTACTCTTAAGAGTGATGAATATAAATAACATTCGGGCATGTGATGGCATCGGAAACCGCTCAAAATAACCCACTGAGTCATACAGGGTTTCGCACGATTTATTGGTCAGTTCCCATGATTTTTTGGTGCGCTCCCACGATTTTATGATCGTATCCCTTAGATTTTTGTTTCGTTCCTATAATTTATTGGTATTTTCCGATTGGATATCAATACAATTGGACCAAAAACTTCTGGGAAACGGCGAAAACATCGTAGGAACGCACCAAAAAAATATGGGAACCCACCAAAAATGTATGGTAACCAACCAATAAATCGTGGAAACCCTGTAAACACATCACACGTCAAACAAAAACATTTTGTAATTAGCGTACATATTATGATATTCATCTTAGCACTAAACAAATCTGCTTCAAAAACATTCTTTAATACATTACATTTCTTTTGTCGTGTCCATTATTTAACCAACAGCGAAAATTGAGATGCAAATTGAACGACTAGAGCAAGAATCGATAAACCAAAGACACGTCACTCTCTCTCTCTCTGTCTCTTATACACACATACAGAGCAAAAAGTACAAAGCCACTATTCAGCACTCCTTCCCAAAAGCCTCGTACTACGCAACCGGAACTCAAAAATTATCAAACCCCAACCCACAACGCGACGGAATGACCACAGCCAGGCACGGCGCAATACACAAGCAGTTGGTCCCATCGCAACGGAAGCTCGATGGCTTACGCCACCCTGCATCAAAAGGGACGGTCCCTAACGGGGAGAAGGGAAAATATTTTTGCACGCTGTACTTAGAGGCCGGAAATGACTTCAGATGCCGCTGGGCCGGGGGAAGTACATTCCAAAGGCTTGCTTCGTCATTTGCAAGCCAACGGCGGAAAACTATGATGAGCCGTGGTTCGTTCGACGTCCGTTGCCTGAATATCTAATCAGTTCGATGCGTCGCTTTCGGCCGGTTTTCGGTTTCTTACTCAGTTTTCGTAATAGTTTTGTTTTGCTTCCTCTTAAACGAGATAGTTGGTTTGGCTAGAATGGAGCAAAATAATTCCCATCGGAGCAAACAACGGTACCGGCTCCTCCGAGCATGGCAAGAGCTGCCGCAAAATACGGGCAACAAACAACCGTCTGCAGCAAAGTTGATGCTTAAAGTATGCCCGAGAGTACCTTTAGGGTAAAGTATTTTTCCTATTCCATGCAAGCCTTAGAGTTGGGTACATCGAAGGACCCCCACAAAACATCACCCACGGGGAAAACCACCAGTCCGGTGCGTTTGTTGTCACAGCATTTTCATCAATTATGTGACACCAGCATCAATTTTCAACGCGCGTTAGATTTCTTTCCATCCCAAACAGCGTCACGTGAATCATCATCCCGTAGCTCCCGCTGTCACACTATATGTACAGGGGCAAAATCGATTAAATTGCTGTTCCATCCGTGTCTGTCGCTTTCTCTCTGTTTTTTGTATCTTCCCATGCTTCCTGCACGCCAACAATCACGCCATACGTTGCGTACCGAGAATCATGCCGAATCGATTAGGTTTTTGTCAGCACCACCCGGCTAACACGTACTTTATTTCGCAAATCCCGCTCACTTGGATACCATGTTGCGAATGCAAATCCACAAACACACATGCAGCTACAGCTCTTGTTTGCCTATTTTCTGGCCGATGCAATATAACATCGGCCATTTCAGTGGGTGGAAAATCGGAACATTCCACCGGGTGAAGCACGAATGGGAATAATTTTTGGGTAAAATTTGAATACTCTAATAGCTGTGCACAGAACGAATGCGAGTTAGGCAACTGGGGGCTGTGCTCGAGTGGATATTTATTTGTTGCCTTCCTGTCCTTCTACTCCCGGGCCCACCACCCCGGTGCAGAGCGTTTGGTGGTCAGTAAACATGTCGGGAACGAAAAACACGTAACAGTGAATAAATTAGTGCTGCGAATAGATTTGCCATCACAGACGATAGAGAGTAGGAGCGCTCCGGTGAGTGCGTCCATATTTCATAGCTCTGTTGAAGGTGCAATGTTTGTGTGCGTTACGATGAACAAATTAGCCTGTTAGAATAGATTTAGATTAAAGCACAGGATGCGCTGCGCTGTGTTTGTTTGGTTTACCGATGGAATCAAATTTATGAGATGGAAAACACAATAAACAAATACGTTAGAATGCGCTCTCTTTGCTTTATTTTGTTTCTTCTTCTTTTTTGTATCTTTTTGCACCTTATCAATTATTGACAGGTTTATTCATTAGTTACAGAGTGTGGTTAAATTAATTGATTTATGAAACAATTGTAATAAATACTATTACTACCTTTCAGACTTATATACGCCTTAATAATGTTTTATTTATGCTTAATTATTAATTTACTTTATAAGAGTGCGCACTGCGAATTTTCATTTTAATGAGATTTTACGAGATGCTACATAGACCTAAAAATCTGAAATTGTTTAAAACATTCTCAAGACGATGATAAGATTAATTACTAAATTATCCGTTTTAGCAAACCTGTAAATGTATTCTCTTGTACGTCATACTGCTCTTTATTAACAACTTAAAGATTGTTATCCGCTGATCTAACCATACGCTTATTAAGACTTGACTAATATATTCCTTTCAGATTCTTATAAGAAGGTCAGGAACGCTTCCCGTTAAGAGTTATTACTTTACAAAACTATTGATAAAAATATATGCCATTTCACACGATTTAGGTTGCACAAATGATACGATCATTCTAGTCTTTATGATCTTAACCTGCTGCAGTCCATCTTTATGAACATGGTGGCCTATTGCTATTTTCATTTGTTTATCTTATTGTAACATATTTCATAGTTTACTAAAAGGGGACATAATTTGAAACATTCATCATCATCAAGCTATTATGTTTCCGTTCGGCAGTAAAATTATTTGAATTTATCATTTACTTATCATTATTCCGTGGATTGTAATAATTAGTCCGTGAATTATCAAGAAGAAGGAGATGTAGTTGAAGATGATGGCGACGATCGTGAGTCTATAGCTTCAATATATGTAATATAATATCGGTAATGGCGTAGTCGGTCTCGTAGTACAGTCGTCAACTCGTACGACTTAACAACATGCTCGTCATGAGTTCAATCCCCAAACAGACGGTGCCGCCATACGTAGGACTGAATGTCCTGCTATGGGGGGAAATCAATTAGTCACTGAAAGCCAAGCCCACAAGTAGTGGTACAGGCAGACCTTGACCGACAACGGTTGTTGAGCCAAAGAAGAAGAAGAAGAAGAAGAAGAAGAAGAAGAATGGCGTAGTTTACGCTTCATAAAGAGGCTCTATTGCGTACATAGCCTAGTTGACAACATTAAGACAAATAACTTTTACAGTTCAACTCATCAAAAAACTAAATTAATATCCGAAAAGACTTCGTTTAAACATATTCAACGTTCCAACTCGCTGAAGTCTTACGATCTGGTGCACTAGAGGTAATTTAAAACATTTCTTATGTTTTAATTAGGAGTGAAACCCAGATATGAAATCGATGCTTGACTTTAATTTATCTCGTATCCATTCAATAATTGCAGTAATTGCTTTCCACCACTACGATCGAGCGGTGCGCAACTAAGCTTCAAAGCCAAGCCATTATAATAAGTCGCACACCGACCCATTGCGCACAGCATTGCGGAAAGAAGATGCGGGTACGATTGAAACAGTAACCTGTGTTTTTCCGCGCGCACCAGCAGACACGAATCGCGTGCGGCCATAAATTAACCGTAGCTTCAACTAAAAACTCATCCGAACGGGCTTCCGCCCCATATGCTGCCCCCTAACGGATTTCTGGTTCCGGTTATTCGGGGCGGAAAGTATCAAACTTGATTTACCGCGCATTGCACGCATCAACGAAGCAGGGAAATCGAGCCCCGGATACACCGAGCTGTAGTTTCGTCCCGGCAGTGCCTGTGTGTGTAGGTAAGGGTTATGATGAACAGCAGAACTTTTTAAGATTATCGACTTGTAACGATTTACTGCAGAATTAATTCAGCGCTAAAGTTTGCCAAAAATATCAGACTTACACTGATTCTCACGGTAGCTGAAAATGTAGACAAATAAATTGACCCAAATTATTTTAAAAATATACTTTCGTTTCGCACATGACTGCTGCTGGCCATAACAATAAAACTAAGTAAAAAAAGAGACGATCTCTTTACAACCAAACGCGAAAAAAAAAACCTGCTGTCATATTGCCGAAAGAGGTACGAAACAGCTGCAATAAATAACAAACGTATGGTCTGGATCGAAGCCAAACCCACGATGAAGATGCTTTGAGTATGACATATTAAACTTTGTACTTTTGATCCTCGCCCAAAAACTAAACTCTATACTCCTTACAACCATTGAAGCTCTCAAAGCACAGCTCTTTAAGAGGCTCCACTGAGCTTATCGATTTAGATTTAAACAATTGAACACAAGCACTCTTCGGTTTGGTTTTTAATTCGCCGTTTCAATAGTATTGATTCAATTATTTGGCATTACAATGCTCAGTGCGAATGCATCCGGCTACATTGAGCAAACAATACCCTTCGGAAGCAAGTGAAGCGCCATCAGGGGCATTTTCCTATGCAAACAAAACAAATATCATCTTCCTCTAAAGGCACATAACGAACAAAAAAGCTCAACCGCCTTCCCCGAGCAACTTCACAACAAGAATACAATGGTATGGAAATCAAATTGGCAGAAACAAAAAAAAAAAGAAATGAATAGTGGCGGGATCGAGATCGCACAACGGTAAAGTACGCCCCTTCCTTGGTTCCATTTTTTTCCGGCACAATGTAAGTGAAATCACCGGGCTCACTTCTTCGCCTATTGCAAATCTTTGCAATTGAACACCTCACGACCACGCTCGTGTTTTACACCCAGATGGTGGTGCTTATTGGAGGCGAGTGTTGTGGGGCTTTGGCCTCGGTACCCTACCCACCCGCACGACTTTTATTATGAAAAGTGGAAAGCTAACTTCGAGCACGAACGGCCCTTGGAGAATGAAGCGCAGAAAACAGCTTGTCTGCCAGCCAAGGGACAAGGGCATCCATTCGTTTAAAAGGCACCGTCGTGGGCCTTTGAGGTAGAGGGCAAAAAGGAACCAGAAACAAAACCCATTGAACAAAACAAAAAACCCGCTACAATTGCCAGGCAAACATGTACCCCACAAGAACAAGACAAACGAAGTCAAAGTAAAGGATTGAAGCAGGAAGGAAGAGAAATTGAGCTCGGTAAAAAGCGTGAAACAACCAAATGGAGGAAAAGAAAGAAAGAAAAAAACAGCAACAAAACCTACAGTAGACATTTTGGCAACATCCTGTAAATTAGACAGCCGACGAGGAAAACCCCCGCCTCTCCTATTCTGCTCGACCGAGGAACTCGGTGGAAAAAGTGGATGAAAACATCCGTAGCAAGTACACGCGAAGTACACTATATCTTATCTTATGGGTTTTTCGGTTTTTACGCCAAGGGAACGCCAAGAGGCCCCGGGGCGGACGGGGGTCTTTTTGCGCTCTATTTTTCACCACTTTTTTGCACCGCTGCATCGCACCGGATAGCAACGGAAGTACTGGGGGGGGTATATCCAGGGGTATGTTTTTGCAGCGGAGAAGCGACTCACTGCTTGAGAAACTGCGGCCAAACCACGGCCACAGCTCGGCCGTTCTAGATCTTCTTGATCCGGAGTTTTTTTTTTGTTATTAGTTTTTTTTTTGTTGTTGTTGTGTGCTGAGACGGGTTTGGAAGCTACGAGCTTTTTCTTAGTTCAGGAAGCTGGTGAACTTTCACACATCCGGTTAAGAGTGAAGGATCTAATGGACGGAAAATTTGTTCACAGCTTTGGGCAATTTTTAAGAAAGTAGTGTACTTCAAATGATTGTTTTGAGACAATTTGCATACACTTTCTTTCTACATTCTTCTGTTCTATGTCAATAAATAAATATACAGCTTTAGAACACAATTTTGTTTATTTTTTAAATAAACTCGATTAGTTTTCCAGACAAATCAACTTGAGTTTTTTTTAATAATTTAGTTTTTTTAATGTAAATATCTTACATTAGTGTCAACACATTCAGCGACTTCTTCATGCACGGAAATAGTCCAATTTCTACCCGGAACACGTTTAATATACACTACTAAGTTTCAAAAATGCAAGTAAACTGTCCCAACCTTCAACTTAAAAGCATACAAATTATCAAACCTTCAAAATCGCCAAGAATAAATCACTTTAAAATTAAAATAAAAACCTATTTCCCCATTTTCAAAGCTGTCAATTGTTCTTAGTACAACTGTAACACTGAAACATCTCTGCACCAGACCACAGTGCGCCCAGCACACTGCTATCGTGATTGAAAAATGACTGAAATTGCTATGTTCGTGTCAGCCATCCGCTTCTCACCATTCCTGCTGTAATGCCTGTGTAGCAAAACTATGAAACAATCTTTTCTTGTAGAATTTTGTATACATTTCCCAACCCTCTAGCGTACAACTTTCGCTATAGTGCAGCCAGCAGAAGAAGCAAAATAGAAAAAAAATCCAGCTCCGATAAACCGAAAACCACTTCACTCATCCCTCACCCACGTAGGAAGAGCTGTAAAAGAGAGAAGCTAAGCAAGTCGAAAGGCTCCACCGACGAAGATATCGCTGTGTTTAAGCCGAGATTCGAACGTAATGCAATAAAGGCGTACCACCGCCACGGTGGGAGTGGTGGGCAATCTTCCGCCTGCCCCGCCAGGGTAGAAATTACTCGCGGTGAGGCAGAGTGCAAGACACCCAGTCAGCACTGGGCCGTGATTGCCGTTCCACGCCTTAAAGCTTCGGTCCGGTTCGGGCTCTTCCCTTTTCGCGTGGAGGTAAAATGCTTTTACACATTGTCCCTTGACACTGCAGCGGGGTTAAAGCAGTGGGAATCGACTACGAGCAGCATCACGGGAATGTTTCAGTATCCTTTACCGGGGAGCAGCATACCGCAATGCATGGTGTGGCTCTGGTACGGGTGCTTCCGAAACGTCCGAAACGAAAAAGAAAGAGCCAACCGACTGCACAACCACTGTGTCACTGTTATACGGAGTGACATTTATTTTATTTCAATGACCCTCATGGCCCTTCCGAAAAGCTTTTTAAGTGGTGCTCGGCGGCGGCCAGCTTGCGGATAACAGATTTATGAAATTAAGCTAAAAACCTTCCCCTTGGGGATGGGCGTAGTACATGCGTTCAAGTTGTGCTGTGTGTCATTAAAATAATGAGCGTTGCAGAATAGGGAAACAGCCATCCACGGGCACGGGGCAGTACATCACTAATTAAATATTTCCAAGCCATGTAGCGCGAAAAATGGCATGAGATATGGTAAAAATTGCAAACACGACCACTCCAAGGATGGTACAATGCGGAATGTTCTAGCTTACCGCGTCTAAAAGTACACTTGATAGCTATACTTCTCGGCAGCTACAAAAAAAAAACAAGAACCTTAGCGTGCCTTATCATTGCATAAAAAAGATACTTCATTGGGTGAAATTACTTGTTGTTTGGCGAAGACATTTGATTTGTTTCCTCTATATTACAGATGAATTAATGATGAGTTAAAAAAATGAATAAAACAAACATTTTACAGCTTTATCTTTGCATGTTTTGCATCTCCTTTGTATTAGGGTAAATGTACCAATAGGGATACAATTTGTAGTGGTACAAATGTGTTTAAATGGATTTAAAGAGCCTGGAAGGTAAATCCATCAATATTTCAACATATAGCAATTGGAATATGTTTTATCTTTGCAATCACAACCATTTCTACCATGAAACACATCAATTTTACGAAGAAAATACATATTTTTGTGACTGCTTCGTTGTACCTATAATGGTGGTATGGTTCCTATAGTCGTCGTATTGTGTTCCTATAGAGGTGGTAAACAAAGATGCATCAAAAACGGTGTACAATGTCAATGAAACTTATCTTTTGAAGCTGTTTGCGTATGAATAACAAGGACTATTACCATAATTTCGATTTCTTACATAATTTGATCGAAAAAAATGTATGAATTTGGTTGATGAAAATAAAGCCCGGAATAGAGCCCGGAAGATAAAGCTTGATTTGAGGTCGATTTTTCACTCAGCCAGATGAGCGAATTTTGGCCTTTGTTTGCTAAATTACTTACAGATTTTTTTTTCTTTTGCTTATTTCAATGAAAACAGTACGACATGTCAAAAACTATCGTCAAACAAAAATCTAATATGTCATGTTTTTATTAATTTTATAACTAAGCCCACTATAGGAACATGCCTGTTTGATGTGCCTATAATGGAACATTTCACAAAAATGATGGATTTTTAGGTGATTAAGAAACGGAATGGCCCCATTTAACTTTTAAACCCTTTGTTAAAGGCCAGACAACATTTCACACTAATATAAATAACTTATTTACTTTCAATTAAACGTATGCGACGCATTTTAGAGCAATACCATCACTATTGGTACTACCACCACTATAGGTACGTTTACCCTATGTATGATTGTCATTAATTAAAAATTACACGTTTTTAACAGACTTATCTGTGTGAGTGTGTTTTAGTTCTAATTTCCGTTTATTCTGAATTGTAAATACATGTTTCAACCTTACTTTCAACTATTTACTGAAATAAAATGCCAATTATAATTATAATTTCTTTTAAAATTATGTAGAACTCATCAATAATGTTAAAGAGTCGATTACTAACAAATCACTATTAACCAAATTTAAGTAAAATGCTTGGCACTTGAATGTATTATTAATAAACGCTGAATTTAAGGCTCTCAGAAGGTTTTAAATATGATTTGCAATAAAGTGTCAAACCTTTAATTATTTATACTGAATTGTATAGAAACGGGAACTAAAGGACTTATAATACCGTTGAAAACACTTAAATAACATGAGTCTCTTCGATGAGTTGACCAATGAAGAAAAGATATACAGTCCTATATAGCATCCAAACTCACTTCACTTTCTTCCACACAGATTTGCCACACAATTTCCCTCCAGTGGAAGAAAATACTCAAACAAACCACTTAATACGTAACCATTAGTGGGGTTGAAAACACTTTCCTCATTATCATTGCAACTCTATTTACCAGGTGTTTTTTCCCCCTTTTCCCACGCAAGGTTGCAATTTTCCTTCGCAATGGCAAGAAGCTCTACTACGGAGACCGTTTTGAGCAAACATAATTAAGACAACTTTATGGGTACGGTAGCCCATATCCTGCAGTGCAGTTTTACGCTTGTTGCGATGTATTTTTTCCCCCTTCGCTACTGTCACACTCCCTCCCACATCATATGCCATCTCGTATTTTAACTGAATATCGTAGAGCCTTCACTTGACTCGGAGCAACTTAGCGTGGGTCGGAATGGCCCGGAGGGCTGACAGCACAACTTAGCTTCCAGCTTCGCTTCACTTTTGTGATTCCAGATCCTGCTGCTCCTAGCTGCTAGACGTATCGTATCGCACGCGGATTTTCCCCCAACCGCAGCTAAAGAAAAAACCGCCAAAGAAAACAATAACAACAAACAACCTGCGAGCGGCTGTTACACGTATCAAAAAGCAGTAAAGATAATACGCCCAACTTTTCACCTTCTGCGCTGAAGGGTGTGTCGTTTCCGCTTCCGTAGTGTGCGGCTCCCTGGTTGGTGGGCTTTAGGACGAGGGCTTAATTATTTCTTGCCCAGCAAATTTTGGCCAAGAAAAACAGCAGGTGGGGAAAAAAACTTCTACCCGTCTCCAGGACGATTCGCTCCTACAACCATTAATTGCTCTGTATTGTAATGCCCGCTGTGTCCCGCTGGCTAAAGCTTGCGGAGCTAAGGTGAGGTGGGCTCAACTCCCCCCCCCCCTCCCACCCTTTTTGCTGTTCATTTGCGTAAACATCCACTCGGACGGACCGCTCTGGCGATGCAGACGTGTCGAGAGGCAATCGAAGTGATTATAATAATGACGGTCGTGAAACGACCATGCACGACTTTTATGATGATGAGGGGACGGTACGTGAACGGGCGGTGGGCTGTGAAACGTTGGCTGTGAAGATAAGTGCATAACTTTTTGCCAATGTTCCGGATACCATCCTGCCGTTTTTTTTTCTTCTCTCTCTCTCTCTTCTCGACCGGTACCGCGAAAACGAGAAGAGTGTATCGATCGTTCGTCACAGGGAAAGCTCCCTGCAGTGAGTGAGCTCGATGGGTCGGAAGTTTTTCGTGCTCCTTTTCAACCACTTCAACTGTTCTGCCGGATCCCCTTTTGGCCATCCCGGCCCCGAACGAGGTGGGCGTAGCGCGTGGGCGAAGCAACGCAAAAATAAATGACGGCGAAACATGGCTACAATTATTACAAGCATAATCCTAATTGAGTGCAATCCCATCGTAAGTGGTCAAATTTGATCGCTATTTTCTGTGTGTGAGAGAGAGAGCAGTAGCTGTATATGTTTAATGCCGAGAGGCAAACACGGGTGGATTCGTTAAGTATTATGTTTACAGATAGGACAAACCGAATGGTAGCTCAACTGCAGTCATTAGAGCAAATCGTAAGAGGAGAACGTGCTGCAAAGCTCTTTTGATTATAGTTTTTAACAGATTTGTCCGAAACCAACAGCAAAAGAGCAATTAGTTCTCCACGGTGTTTGCTCGTGATTTTTGTAAAAAACTTTATAAATGTTTTTAATAATAAGAATGATATTGTTGATTTTAGTTGCCCGAGTAAAAGATATCATAAAATACTCTTTGATATCTTTGCATCCAACCAAGAAAAATATGCTTTATAACTTTTATAAAAGCACCGGAATGTTGCCCTTTTTCCACCAAAACATGTCTTTTTTTGTGTGGTTTTGCTTGAAGTGGGTCGTTTTAACCATTTATAGCACTTAGTAAGTATTATTGTTTTAACGTTTTTGAAAAAAAAACAAGCTACTGATTTTGTATTTCACAATTTATATATCAAACGTTTTGGGCCGGTCTGATGGTACAGTCGTCAACTCGTACGACGTAACAACATGCCCGTCATGGGTTCAAGTCCCGAATAGACCGTGCCACCATACGTAGGACTGACTATCCTGCTATGGTAACAATAAGTCACTGAGAGCCAAGCTCACTTCACTAGTGGGGGTACAGGCAGGCCTTGACCGACAGCGGTTGTTGTGCCAAAGAAGAGAAGAGAATATCAAACCAATTGAATTTTCTAAAAAAAACATAAATCACATAAATATAACTGCGCACCATTGAATCCATGAGGCATATGGAATTCAGTTGTAATGTTATTTTATTATAATAAAAACAAGTTTTGTAACATGGAGTTTTATATAAAAATGAGAAACGAACAGAAAAAAACGAGCAATGAAATTGTAAGTAATTATTATAACAAATATATAGTTATACAGCTATCTAGTTTTAAGCAATACGGCTATTTTTGACCGTTCCTCCTGAATAATAAGTAAATAAATTATAATACACTTTATAATAGCAAATATAAAGTAACATTTAGTTTTTAAATAAGTAGAGAGCAGGAAAAAATATTTGATTAAAAAAATGGCACCATCCCCGTTCAAAAAAATAAAGAATCGCCTTGGAATATGTATGAAACTGTATTTTTGAACATCGCCTGGAACGAAAATGCCGAAAAAACACATCATTGCTATTTTTAAAGCAAGTTCGTTTATATGGCATTTTTCTGTTTTTTTTTTTGTAATTGTATTTGTAATTGTAATTGTATTGTAATACAACAGTGCTCTTAATTAAGAGACGAAGCTCTTCTGTTACGAACAGTACATGTTGTTGATGATCACCCAACCGAATTGACTTAATCAGATTCATTTTGTTCACAAAACGACCTTCAGCATCATTCGCAACTGCCTGTATTTCACTGGAGTTAATGAACTGCATTCATCAAGCAACTGACCCATTCCTTGTTGATCTCACAGTACCTCACGGTGATATTTTTTCGGATTCAAATTAGAATTGTAAAACTAGCCTTATCATCTAACGGTTGATAAATAATTTAGTTTCATGGTGTATGTCCAAATGCATTAGCATAAGTATTTAACAGTAATGCATACAGTAAGCAAATACATTTTCAAGAAAGCACACTTTGAAATTAAGAATGTATTAAAAATGATTAGAGCATACTTGTGCCGCAGTGCAAAATCACTGTACGCCATGAATTATGTGAAAACATTTTTATCTTATCGTTAGCAATTTAACACCGCTCCTAGCTAGATTACGTTGATTCGCATTCATCCACACTCCCTAAGCTAACGCACACGCTTCAACCACCACCAGGCGCACCGCTCACCCATCCGTGTGGGGACCGATGCCAAGCAAACATCGACGAAAACATTACTCATTGCTTGCCTGACCTCAGAGACGAGCGAGGGATACAAAAAAAAACAACTCTCCCTCCTGCCGGATACATTCCGCAAGCTTGCGGGTCAAATGCAGCAGCAGAAATGCAACCAGCATGCTTGAAATCAATTCACTTAAGCTGCTTTCATTAATCAAAAGATGAGCATCGTCCGCTAGCGGAGCAGGATAACACGCAAGCAAACGGACTGCAGCAGCACGCAGTGTGGGATCTGAAGCTGAAAAGAATGAAACATCACCGCCCATTCGCAAAAGGAAACGATGGTAGCATACAGCGGGAGAACAGTGCGGGCTAAACGCCAATCATAAATACAGATAAATGCCGCAATCGTGGTGTAATCGTGAGTGCATGTCTGGAAGCACTCACGGTCGACCGTGGCGGGTACTTACTTGCTTTATCCCGCCCGTTGTCTGAGTTGTTCTTGTGTGCACCGCCGGGGACCAACACTGCTGATTGCTTCGAGTGCAACAACTTTCCTACCCGAAACCGTTTGGTGGCTATTTTCTTTCTTTACACGTTTACTTCCTTCAACACAGCATCCTCCTTAGCTGCACGAGCAATCAGCAACACTTAGAGCGCTGGGAAAATTCACACTAGGACACTTTTGGGTGCGATTGTTTAATGTCTCTTTTCAAGCTAAGTAGAACCAGCTGGTATTAAATATAGCGCACATCTTACACAACTTTGAGCGCCGTAGGAAAAAGAACCACATTCACCTCGAAACACACACACACACGCACCCACTTACACACTTTCTACTCACAGTTGTGCTCAACCAACGAATTATGTCACCTTCGCCGAAAAAGCCTTCCTGCCGTTTACCACCACGCACTTACGCACCGGGAGCGTCGTTTTTCACTTGCAAGACACATTTTCCTTCGCCGGAGAGCTACACGCGGCAGCAGAACGCCCAAAACTTGGTTACACTGGACCGCACGGACCGCATACGCTGGCTTGCTGGCTTCCGCAACCGACACAGCAAGGCATCATCTGTCACGCGCGCAAACTGCTCACCGAACCACCCGCGTTGGTTGGAGTGATTTTCCACACATTAGCCATCGTCGCTTATGGGGCATGGGGCCCATCCGCTTTGTACGGTACAATCAGCGACAGGACCGACTACCATCAGTCGCAGCTGTCTGCCAGTTCCTTACCCGTGAGCAACTGCTTTTGAGCGTACTTGTCTTGTGTCCAACACCGTCCGTTGGTGAACGACACTCACGGCAGCATCCAACGAGCTCGGGAACCTGCGTATGACTGAGGCTGCAGCTCGTTAATACACTGGTTAACATGCACCCGATATCGTCCACTTTCTTGACGTAGTAGTTCGTGAAGGACCAGAGCTTGCGGCTGCTGTTTGTGGAAAACGTTTCGGGAATGCGATGCGTTCGTGTGTGAAGAGAGATAGGAAAACTGAGAGTAATCTTTTCCGCGATTGGTGGAACATTTTCCCGCGCAAACCATTCGTGCTTGAGGGCGGCATTCACTCGCATTCTCTTTCTCTCACGTACGGGTAACCACGTGATTTTAGCGACTGAACAGCTATGAAAATAACATCGCGTGCGGTGAAAACGCTTCGTGTAGGGAATTGAAGGCATTGTTATCGATGTTATCACTGTGCTTGTTGTCAATGTGCTTACCTGAAATAGAGTTAGTGAATTTTTTACAGAAGCTAAAAACATTGAACGTAATACAAGTTGTTCAATTGTACCGATGAAGTTGTCAGATGTAAGGGTTCGTCCATAAACTACGTAACAGTATAAATTTAAATTAACATTCCCAAGCTTTCCTGCCTAGTTGAAGAAAATGTAATGATAGAAGGTAACTTTAATACGTAGTCCCACTGGAAGGTAATAATGCTTAATGTACTACTTTTTACCTGTGTTTGCATTTACATGCACTTTTTATTCTGTTGAAGTTTATGTTAAAAGATCGAAATGTTTGCTTATGGTGTAGAACTGGATGAAAAAAACTTGTTGCGTTTTTGATGATAAAATTAGAAAGATGAAACTTTCGAGACAATATAAATCAGCTGTGTTGTATGTTTCATACCTAATTGATAGTTGTGTTTCATTGTTTTATGTACAAAAAGACATGCATTTTAACATTGATAACAAAATGCTTATCCTTCAATCGTAAAACTCTAGCATAGGTTTAACTTTAAGGCGCACGGTTAAGCTTTGACAAGAATATAGCCTTGGAAGGGACAATACAATACCTGACTATAACTAAGCGAATCGTGAAGTAAAGGTCTATATGAAGCATTAAAAGATTAAATACAATATCGCACGCAAATACTGGATGTTTAAATATTCTTCTTCTTTTTGGCGTAACGACCTGGGCCTTTATAGGCTTTTGAGGCTTTCGAGTTTTAATTAATACCACGCAGCCAGATAGTCAATTCTTGCTACAGAAGGACGGTCCATGTGAGGCTTGAACCCATGATTCTCCGTGCGATACGTCATTTATGGATGATTATTTAGGTTTATTATTTCTTGTTTTACAACCATCTTTTCTTTTTTCGGACTTTCGGAAGACTTATTTGTTGTTTTTTTTTTCTCAATTAGGAATGCATCAATAAATTTCACTCCACTTAGGGAAATATTTTTATTCAAGCATTTTTGCTACATCCCTTACGAAACTACCCGTAGATATGTCTCGAACTGGTAGGCTCTTCTGACAAACTAACATTCCTGACCTCTTGGTTAACGTACTGCCATGCTTATGGTTTGTTTTTT
>AXCO02007377.1:0-14859 GCA_000473525.2 Anopheles melas | reverse complement strand
GGGATGCAACGATTTGGGAATGTATGGTACACTTTTTTTCCTTCGTTTTGACTTGCTTTTGCTGCACTACTATTATCGTGCACGTCCGAGACGACCGGACACAGTGCGTGATTTTCATGCATTTGATTGCTGGCGGCTGGCGATCGCGACGACGACGATGGTGGCGGCGAGTCGCGCACACACCCGAATCTCTTGATCGAGCACAACGGATTTGTGTTGTGTGCTCTGTACTGTGTTGTATATCGAAATGCATGTGTTTCTTAGTGCATTAAAATGGAAGCTATTTTTTGCATTGAAACCCCTTTTTATGTAAAGCCTCCAGACCTGGTCTGGCGTCTTTATTTTGTTTTGCATTGGATTTAGAGCACGTGCCGTGTTAGTGAAGCTTTTTAAAAACTGCTCCATAAAAAAATCTCATAAAAAAACATGTAACATTTGGAGCAAATCACACGTTTGGACGTTTTGTTTTCTTTTTGTGTGTTCCCTGGCCAAACATCGCTTTTTGTGTACACTAATGCAATGAAGTAAGAAGCATAACGCGGTAATCGTTACAAAGTACCCTTTCAAGAACACGTCGGGGTGATTAATTTTAACACTGATTTTTCTTCTCTATTTCCATACGGTTTTTCTAATCCCCCCATATTCAACGGGCGCATATTAATGGCTAGAACCTTTCAATTCGCTAATAGCTGCAGTTTGTCAGGCTGTGCATTCAGGCGGATGCACTTACGAGCAACATTGTCGGTTGGATTTTTTCTTGCTTGCTTTGTTAACAACGATGCTCGTTCGTCGAAGGGCTAAACACATCGTTGTACCTTCTCGGGCTGGACTGCATGTATCGGCCTCGGAACAGACGTTGCACTGAAATCGTCGTTTACTTTGCTCTCTCCCAGCATTCGGCACACGGAAACACCATTTCATTTCAATTAACCGTGCAACGGAGCGAACGTAGTTTTCAATTTTCATCGGCAATTTTTCCTCACTCTCGTCGCTCGCACAGCAGAAACGATACACACTGAATGCGACAAATCGTTGGCACGTTCATTTAAAGAAAGGTGTTTTTCTTTTAGCTGTCGGAAAACCTAGCTTAGCTGGGAGGGGAATGGGTTTGCCAAAGCAAATAAATGTAAGAAGTGAACGACAAGCCCGACATATGTGTTGTCAAGTGTGGATAGGAATGTATTGAAATGTCAAGGAACAGCTAATTATATACCACATGGCATTGGTTCAATTTGAATTATTAATACATAAATTTATTACCGCACCGCTAGGGGTGTGTGGTGCACAATTGCTACCGTTTTGATTGGAATTGGCTCTTTGCCCACATCCTTCGAAAGGACGGTGTAACGTGTAATGTGGTTTCCGAACGGCCGTAAACGGTTACAATGTATAACTGCAAGTTAAACCTCTTTCATCGACCCCATCGCCACAAATCAATAAAGATGTTGCAGCTAAAGTACCGCATCGGATCGAGCCGAACCCCGGAACCAAAGTGGAGACATTATTGGTGTAATTCAGAATTACGGCGTGTGCCGCAGTGTGAAACACTCTGTGGGTACGAATAGTGGGATCACCAATCGGGCTAGACTGCATCACCTCCACAAAATAGAAAGAGACGACGGAAAGGGGGCACCAAAAAAGCGAACCCAAACGATTGTGTCCGGGCTGAATGATGGTCCATGATTCATACAAGGGACGACGGATAGCTGGTGAAGACTGCGGAACATTTTCTTTTTAAATAAAAACGGTTACTCAATCCTCCGAGTGCTCAGGCCCGCAGACAGAACTAATCGGATTATATCGATCTCTCGAGATTTCGGTGCCGAGGGAGCGAGAAAACTCCATGTGGAAGGTTTTTGTTTGGGAGGTGAAATCAGATTTTAATCAAATGGAAACGCTGCTTCAAGGCAACTGGCGTGTGAGCTCTATAGGTGAACCGGCGACTAGGAAGCTTAAAAAGACGAAAATGAAAACAAGATTACACATATTTGTTGAGCGTTTAAAGAAGGTCGAGAAGAAAGGTCATTGAAATGGTGGTAGAGAATGGTGCTAGGGACGAACGAGAAGTGTGCGCTTCTGGCTAGAAGATGAGACCCGCGCCGGACCAGAAACAATGCGTACTACACCTGAACAGGATGATAAACGATTGGAAGCCTTTCTATCCGGTTTCGTTCGGGTTTTTGTCCTGGGTAGTTTTGCTGGTGCGAATGATGCGATGGATCAAGTTTTAGTGTCACATTAAAATGTTAAATTTATTGCTGTTCAAATTTCACTTGTTTTTAATCGTTTATAATTAACCCACGAAACTGTTTGTGTGATATTCATCTTAAATGAGGAAGAATGTTTTAACAAGGAACACGGCACAGGAATTTATTTCTGATGGATATTCTTACTAATCACCGATATCATCAAACGTTAACCGATACGAGTTGCGAGTATGGTAACACAGCTTAGTTCTTTGGAAATTACATTGGAGTTCATTTGTGGATGTTATGGAGCATTCAAAGAAGATTCCTTGATTTATTTTGCGATATAACTGCAAAGTCTCTATAGAAATCAAAGGATATCCAATGACACCAGCATGTATCCATTTCACCACTAGAATGCTCTCAATTTTAAGAGATGACTTCCTAGTCTTAAATCCAATGTACCAACTTGAAGAAGTAGTCATTTTTGGAGCATGTTTTAAAATGTGAAAGCTTTGCAAATTTAAATTCAATTCGAATTTTAAGTGGGAAATTGAAAAAGCTCTTACATAGCTCAAAAAACTGTGAATTCATCGTACGGAAATTGAATAATTCCTACTCATCTATCTCTGATACTAACAAAAACGGTATTCCCCATGCTCTCGACTACTGATAGATTGCACCACTAAAAGCAGCACGCAAGAATGAATGCTTTCTTTTCCAATCATGCTGAGGATTGGCACCAGCTTCTAGCTTGCCTGCTTTCTCTCCCAATGTACGATAAAAAGATGATCTCGTAATTTACACTATCTTTGCACTATTCTCGATTGCGAACGGCAAACGAGGTTACGTTGGTAAACGTTCGGTTGATTCGTATGCAGATTGCTTTAGGATAGGGCTGCAGATCAGATGAATATTTGCTTTTACAATTCTACAAAATTAACCAATCAGCAGAAACGGCTCCGAACGCGGGCGTCTGAAGCTGAACGAGATTAAAATCAACGAAATCAAACATTTGCAGAAACTGTGCTCTGGTGTACGCTGCTGGATACGTGAGAGCCCCTTTTTTTGGGGAAATTGCTTGATTAGTGGGATTTGACTATTTCTCTGGTTTTAAATAGAAGTGTTCAAACTACTTCCACTGTAATGTACTTTAAGTTTCATTTCATGGGAAGAAACCCAAGGAAATGGCGCACTTGAGCAAAAACATAGGCTCTGTTCTTGCCCTTTAGCGGTGGTCTAGTTTGCTCGTACCCGTGCCTATTCTCATTCAGAAGAGGTTGGAAGGGCCTGCTTTTTTTTGCAATCCGTTCCAGTTTCCGTTCGCTGCACGAACGGGGAAGGGGTTGCGTTGCTTTGCAGGTGGGCTCGACCAATTGTAAATGGGAAGGATTTCGGTGCATTCGGCCTAGCCATGCTTAGTATTTCAAGCATCTTTATTGTTTTCCAGTTTTGCGAGGGTTTTGAGCTCTCTTTCGTGCCGGGTGGAAAACATATTTTAGTCATAATTACGCAGGGCGGCGGCAGAAAAGCGGAGGCAAAGTCCGTAAACCCGGTAAGCTGCGGGCAAATTGTTCCAGTTGCTATGATACACACCAACACTCTCTGGTGCGCCCAGTGAAGAAAGGGGGAAAGGAAAAAGGGTAGGCGCGAGCTCCAAAGCAATGCGCCGTGGGCGGACTTGGCTTAACTGCGTGAACAATTGTAAAACATTTGCCCGACTGTGCCACGACGGACACGGTGGTGGTGGTGGTGGTGGAAGAGGACGTGTAAATATTGTTCATTCTAAAAATTTCCTGAAGAACTGACGAGAGTCACATGCCCCTGCTGCCTGGCAACGTTGGTCCGCCCAGCAGCGCTCCTGTGGCAATGCGGGAAAGTGAAGCTGGATAGAAGAGGAAGCCGAAGAGGCGATAGTTAGCGAGATCTAAATATTTGTGCAATTCTCCCATGCTCTACTTTCGAACGGAGCAGGCATTAGCTGCTTACAGCGGAGGATTTTTTTTTGCGCCCCCTTATGTATTCGTGTGTGCGTGATTGGTGAGGTCAATATGGGAAATGTTAGCTTATTAGTTAGCGAGCGCGACCGGCGTTAGAAAACGCGCGAAGGAAAGGGTGCTTGTCGAGTGGGAGCGGGCGGTGCCGTGATGTGTAAATGTAGAACATGTATTTAATTGATTGGATTGATGATCAGGGTAAACAGTAAAGGAATGCTCTCGGTGAACATCATTTTATCGCCGCTGAACGTTCAATTGAGAGAAATCAACATAAACTCGCCGAGAGGGCATATGAGACCTGAGAGTTGCAGGGAGCTTTAGACGCATGATAGTGTGAGATGTGATGTTGGTGGGTAGAGATTCTCCGATATGATCAGTTGCGAAAAGAAAATACATGTTATTTGGCAAGCGTTGGTGTGGTAGGCGTGTTGGTCTTCCTTAAGCACCCCCGGGCCAGCGTAAAGATCAATAAGTCATTCTAGGTCTGGTGAATGAAAAAGAATGATAGATATTTTACGCCCATCAAGATGATGGTCGTCCGCTTGAACACAGGCCATCGAGAGCAAGCAAGACTTACGTACGACTGTCCGTACCGTATGGAGAATTACGAGAATTCTTCCCGGCTGGAGTCGCGCACAAGATCTTCGCGATGAACACGTTCCAAGCGGCTGTCTGGTTTGGTGCGCCACCAGAGGGTGTCTCTCCCGTGTACTACTCGGACCGCGGAAAGGTTGTCACTCTAATCTAATAACCATTTGGAGCAATTTAGCGCCGTCGCGAAGGCGAGAAAATTCACATTTCACGCCCAATTGCGAGATTGACTAGGTCGTGCACTTAGCCGTCAATGTTGTCGTGTAACGCGACGACTGGGCTGGATGCGCGCAGCGTGAGGTAGGGCTTCTTGATCGGGGAAGAAATTCTCGGACAATTTGCCTCCATGTAAGTGACGGTAAATAAATTGTTGTTAAGAGGACGGCATTTTGTTGTCAACCGATTAGAAGCTGTTAATGTTTATTGCTGAGGAAATTAATAGAAAATAATAAAAAACTTATTGGCTCTAGAATCTCCGATGGTTGTTGCCTTTCCGAGTATAGAGTTTTCCATTTGACAGCTTAAAATAAATATCTGTTTACAGCTCGTCAAACTAGATCTGCACGCTTACGAAAGTTCATCAAAAGTTGCCTAGCCTAATCCTACCTAAAGTTCATCAGAAAGTTTACAGCAACGATATCTTCCTGCTTGTCAGCCAATGTCAATATCTCACAGGAATCTCTATCCATCAATGACGAGAGCAAAATCTGAGCCAATATCCCCCACCCTTTCAAAGTCACCTCTTGGTATAACTTTTTAGGCCGTATATTGTTTTTAAACCAAGTCTCTATTGATGAGGGTATTTAAAAATCAATTGCCGGATGCATGTGTAGTGTTATTCGTGGTCGACGAGGTCTAGATTCGATCTCACATCCTGTATTACACAATCCCAAACTCTATGCGCGACACCACGTAGCTGTTTCTGATTAGGGAGGTATAGAACGAACCATATGATAGGACCTGATCGAGCATGCATTTATAGGAATGGTTTTTTTGTAGTAAATTTGACATGCATTTCTTCAAATAAACATTCAAAATAGACATATTAAATAGTAAAAGGGTTAAACACTTACTTAACGCGATGCGAAAAATGCTCACAGAAGCTAAATTACACCCCTCGGCACTCCATTCCTATCGTACATTTCTATCTACCAACGAATGGCCTGCAAGAAATCCTCCCTCCAAGACATCTAAACCGTCTAATAGGTCTATCATATCGTCCATTGTGTGGTCACCGAATAGAAGAAAATGTCTCTTCCGTCCGCGGCGTACCGTTGTACCTACGCCGGCAGAATAGCAATTTGGACTCCCCGGGGTGAACTCGGCGAGAGAGTGTCCATTTCATGCGTCAACGAGGCCATCAAACGGTCTTTGTAGATGTGTGGTACCCGCACAAGGGAAAGAGAACCAAGGTGCAAAGGAAAATTGTCCAAAGTTCATCACGCCACAATGTTGTTGGTGCTGCTGCTGCTGCTGTTCGATTGCTCAGAATTTGTGGCGGGTGGTGGCTGCTTTATAAAAGCGTCCTAAGGGAACGTTTCTTCACCCTCCTTCCCCCGTGCCATGACACCCATTGTCATCGTGCGCCTATGAAGTTTGCGTAATTTGCGTCCCGCGGTAGGCGGTAGGCGAAGGTGTGTCGTCCACCAACCAAAAAGGAATTAATAAAACATTCACAGCGAAAGCTCTCAATAAAGCGCTCGTTTTATGGTTTTTTTTTTCATACGGTCGGTGGCCCTCTTTTGTCGTTTGATTGCGTACGCGCTTTGGATTGCGGGGAAAGAAAATAGCATTGCAAGACACCCACAAAAAAGTCTAACAATCGGGGTGAGTAAACGGTGCTTGATTGCGTGTAAAAATAAAGGAGGAATAGCTAGGTTCTAGGGGTCTAGTGTGTGTTTTTTATGTCGTGGTTGGTCCGGTCAATGTGCTACGGGTGTTGCGACCAGCCCAAAGCGAGTAACTTTAAGTGTAGCATAAATTCTCAACGCCACGAGTATGGTGAGTATGGTGGGTCTTGCGAAAGCCCCAACCAACCGCACACACAATGCGGGCACAGTTTTTCCAAGCACTTTCCGTCGGGTTTGGGCTTTTGTTTTCTTTCTCACTTGTTGTGTGGTGGCGCTTGGGAGCCGTTTTCCGATAGAACGATTGCGCGACAACACACACACCATAGGGACGGGGCATATGTACGCGCTTGTTTACGAGCTGTTTTTCGAAAGAGCATAAAACCAAGCATTAGGTGAAGTGAAGCAAAAGGAAGAAAAGAACCGCCTGGAAATAAACGAGTTTCCCGAAGCCCGAATTGCTGCTGCTGGCACACACCGACAGAATGTTGTGTGTGTGCGCTTTCGTGAGGTATGAATTGCTTAATGACCGGAATTGGTGAATTAGATAGACAAAGGCTGCGCCCACGGTGGGCGCAGCACCCGTACACGTATTTGTGCGCGCGTGTGGGAGCTTTTTCTTTACGCCATCGAGAATTTCCCATCGTGTGTATCGTTTGGTTGTTTTACAAATTCCTCTCCCTCACCCCCTGGATCGCCCGGACACAGACGTTATAAAATCGTTGAAGCAAATGTGGCCAACGCCACCGCCACCTTGTGGTGGGCGCGCTATTAGACGCGTTGAGACGGGTTCAGGAAGAAAACGTGACGGCGAGTGGGGTGGATGATGAAGTGGAGGGTCTTGTTCCGGGTGTCTGGCGTTCGGAATGGGTCGCCGGGAGAAAGTGATAAAAGTGATGGCCGCGCGCAAGTAGAAGAAGGTAGCGCGTATAAATCATACCGGAGCAAAGATACGAAGGTGAAGATGGAACCCGCAAAACAAAAAGTGAAGTGAAACGGACAGCAAGCAAATCTACTGCGTCGGGATTTTGAGCGGGCGCGCGAACAGTTTTAGCTAAAGTACCAAGAGAAATGTTCAAAGTCACTGTAGAAACGACTCGGTTTAGCAGCGGGATCGACGCTCGTCCTCTTTGGGTTTGGGAGATTTTCCCCTGTTTTCAAATGGTTACTTTCACGAAAAATGGCACGGATTTAATATCGGCTACTGCTTTCTGCACCTTTTCTTAGCAAATCTTGTTACGTACTTGCAAGATGTTCACTTTCTTTTTCCTTTTCTTTGATTGTTTCGGTTGGGTACTGTAGTTTGAGAAAAGGTAACATTTTAGCATTTAAATGTGGAAGTCTATGTTGGTTCCCTAAACAAGAATTGATTATTGAATTATTACAAGTTTCTGAAGTCAGAGAATCAGTTCAAATCCCAATATTGAGAAGTTTAAACATCTTAACACATTTTAAACATCTTAACGGGTTAGGTCGTCCAATCAACAAAGGACTAAATTCCATGTGAAGTAGGCTCATTATTCGTATGCCGTCATCCTGACTATCAAGATCTATCCATTTCTAAGGCCACAATTAGGTCCCAAATTTCCTTAGAACTATTCCACTATGTCCTTGGACGGATGTGGCTCAATTTTGAAATGGAACAGAGTGACTCAAAAACGATTCCGGAAATCCATCTAGAATGTTCAATGTTGTATCAAAAGCTCTCATGATCTTCCCATTTCTAAGGCTACAATTAGAATCCAAACTTTTTTGGAACATTTTCACTATGTCCTTGGATGACTATGTACTCAATTTGTAAATGGATCAGAGTTACTCAAAAACGAATCATCAAATCCATTCAGAATGTTGCCCGGTCATGCCATTCGATCGACACCAAACAGCACATCGTGCTCTTGTTTTATTGCTGAATTCCATAAGAACATTTTAATGTTTGCTGCATTAAACTCGCCTAAACTCAAATAGCTGATGTGAATAACCCCCCATCGTTAGGGCCGCAATAATTAATTTCGCAAATGATTTCGCAAAACTGCGAATAGTGCCGAACGCTTTAGCAATTGCTGGCCGATTCATTAGGTAATAATCCCGTCATCGATCATCGTTACCTCCAGCTTACTCTTCTAGTTTTACTTTATTTATTTCGCGATCTGCTAAATTTATTGCTCTCTATGCGTAATTGGTGTGCTACAAACCATTCCTACCTTCCTGTAAATGAGCATAAAATCTTTCACCCCGCCGTGATGGATTGATGTTGCAAATGAGTTGTTTTAAAACGTGTTACTAGCAACATAAACCCGCTACTCTAAGCTACGCTCTTTAATGCAACCATAATGGCATAAAAAAAATGAGTAGACTAATAGTGTGGATCTCGCGTAATTGGGATCCTTGTCATACGCGGAGGTCTTGCAAACAAGCTTGCAATCTTTGCGGTATGCGGCAACTGATGAAAGGAAGGTGAAACAGTTTGAAGCAAAAAAGGAACGGTTTTTTTTTGCTACAACGTTTGGTGGTTATGAGCTCCGACACTCACAGATGCTGTGGTGCGTGTGGCATGAGCCGCCAGCAGTCTGCATGCCGGGATGTTTACGTGGTTAAAGGTTTCATGTCCAGTATGTGTCCAGGCGATGAAAGGGAGTGTAGAAAGAAAAGATACAACCTAAGGGTAAGAAAATTGAAAGAAATACGTACATGCAATATTTAAATGTACTCATCAAACGACGCTGCCCCATGAAGCTAGCTGCGCTTGTGTGCGTCTGTGGACTGTGGTAGATAGCCGTGCTTGGAACATATGTTGGTCGAACGGAACAGCAGGCAATTATGTTGGAGAAGGTGTTGGACATGTTTTAAACAGCGGCAGGGGATAATCAACTGCGAAAATGCTAATGTATTGGGGTGTAAGATACACATGTTAGTGTGGTTATTAGGGCAAAAGAATCAGACGCAGTAGTGGGAAGTAACAGATTGAAGATAAATCCATCCAATCAACCATAATTGGGATATTTCATTTTTCCGCATTCATCCCATTACAATGTATGTAAGGAATACATTTGTATTAATTCATTTTTTTCCACTTTCTTCTCGTTTTAGGTATGTAAACTTGCAATCTACAGAAACGAGGACGGCCGTCTGTCAAAAAGCATTCACTCCGACCATTGGGAGAGAAATTATACTCTCAAACATTATCATGACGATGATGATGGAACGCGCTTTGTTGGAGGTCACAGCGCAAATGGATTCTGGGTACGATTGCTCCATCCTAGAGAAGTGTTTGTTACCCCGCTCCATTTCCCCCAAGCGCCCAATAGACAAGTCGGTGCAGTTGATCCAGCCGCCGCACAAACCCCAAACGACGCACACGCAGCCAGGGAGTGCTGACACCACCGTCCTGTCCTGTTGTCGTCGTAGTCCAAATGATCCCGAGCGGTTGATTGAATTGGGCTGTGAGAAATGGAATTTAATACCACGACGAGCTGCCGCCACCACGACCACACCGCCGCGCTCTGTGGGTTCGGTTGCCGGCTTGAATGGTTCCAAAGTGGCAAAGAGTGGCGGCAGGGCCATACATTTATTGCCATTCTGTAGAATGTTGTCCGCTGATGTGTGGGTACCGGCGTACAGCGCTTGCGCCCCTCCAGCAACGAGCCCTGGGTCTTATTGCCGCCATGCCATGCGCTGCATGCATATAATATATTACAATTTTTCAATTTGCATTGTAGACCACTTAGTGCGCGTGGTTGGCTACTTTTATGAGGTTGGTGCGAGGTTTGAATTACGAGGAAGAATCCTTTTAAAAGGTTGTAAGAAAGCGTGTCTGACGTAGTTATACGCGGTGGAAGTAAATGAAGATGTCAGCTTCATACATACGAAGGATAACATCTTTGGATGATGGCTCTGTGTGAAATTCTGTTTAGCATTAGCTGTTAGCAGTTCAACAAGAAAACGGAACCGTTTAGAGGCAAAAATGTAGTGAAGGGAGAGAGATGATGTTGTGGAGAGAGTTGTAAAAGTGTAATCATATGCAAAGAGGAGGAGGATGCCGTTCACCATGTGCACTCTGGCAGAAGTTCGCCTAGCTGTGCGAAAGAATTTGTCCTTTTATTTTATTGCATTCTTGCCATAACACTACACCCATTCGTTGCGGTCATTGCGGTTTTCGTTCACAGTAAGAGGGGAGAATTGTTGTTTTGCACTTTTTTTTTGCATCACAACCACCACCACCATCACAAGAATTGCACGTGGATGATGATGCGTTTGAATGCTAATTTTACTTGAACTCTCTCTCCTACACACACACACATAACTCAACTCCCACGCTCGCCCAATGCCAGCCAAAGGGTGAATCAATAATAATAACTTGTTGTATTGTTGTTGCTGTGGGTATTATTATTATTTTCGGTACGACCGGGCGCGCATGCTTATTTCGTAAACTCGTGTAGGCATACTGATCCGGTTTGCGAAATGTGTGTGTTTTTCTTTTTAATTTCATTCTACAAAATGTGTGCGATTTTTGCCCCCAAAAATATGTAACCCATATACTCGCCGGCTGTTTGCGGTTTGGTTGTCTCTAGACTAGCGTTTGGCTGCGATTCGAGATGTAAACACCAGCGTGCGTTTGATTTGATATGGCGCCGCTGGTTCGTCGTCTGCTGGTGGAGCTCAGCGCGACCATGGCACGGAAATCGATAATGTCCAGCTGCTGGTAGTTGATTTTTGCGACTGGGGCTGGGGGCTGAGTGCTGGGCAGGCAGGCATGGGAGATCTGCCGGTTGTTAATTGTTGTTTTTATTAGGCCCCGAAGCGAATGTCTGATGTCATTATGTGTGCGTTGAGTTAGCTGGCGCGCGGGGTTTGTTGGGACTGTTTGTTTGTTTGTTTTATTATCACTATGTTCGGCTGTACGGTCGGATGGCGTGTATGTGCGCTACTGGAAAGGGGTTTGATATTTTAAACCGTTTTAGATACAACATCAGCGACAGTTTAGATTACAGTAAAATATGGTAGTTATGTGTGGCGCTTGCACGATTTTATCTAGGATGTGTTTTCAATATAGAAAATAAAATAATTAATTTAGTCAGTGAATTTTAGGTCAAAAGGAAAACACATTTTAAAATCAGACCCCAAAAGTTCAGCAAACGAATTAGACAGTTTTCGAACAAAGGATCCCAATGCGACCAACAACAACCAAAAAAAAAGCCGTTCATTCAGTTGCTGCACCTTTGAGGTGTTAATTTGATTAATTAAACCTAAAGCGATACTTTCACCCAGAGGACGCATACCACTCACATGGACACCTTCTTGATTGACGCACTGCAACTACGACCCGATAATAACCGCTGCAAATGGTGCTGTTTGAGGGTTTACTAACACCGATGTGTGGCGTTCATTCTTCAAACAGAGAGACAAAAAAAAACATTCAATGATTGATAGACGAGAAAGTAACCAGCACGGGGTTTCCAGCGCAGCTTGATTCATCATCCGGGCCTTTCAAGTACGCACACCCGCAGTCATCACGTAAAGCTTCGATAGCTTGGGTTGTTGTTTGGGTGTCGATGGAGTCTTGGGCTTCCACCAATAACTCGTTATTTCTTGAAAATTCGCGCCAACAAATCGCGGCCATCATTACCACGCACGAGGACGGTGCCTGAAGCATGGGTTTTATTTCACCAGTTTCGTAATCACACTTTATGGGGGTTTGAAGTTTTCGGACCGAAAGGCATTATCCTCTCCTGCTGCTTGTTTTGGGGGCTTTTGTACGGCCGACGAGGTTTCATGAACACACCCTGATGATGCTGATTACTTAACACGTGCGCACCGGATCATATAGTGTACGAAGTGTGTAGAAATAATTCACCGGCATCATCACCACCACCGCCACCCCAATGGTCGTATGATAATACGATACCAATTGCTCAGTTCCGGTATCTCGGTCAATAGGCGGAAAAAGTGATTATAAAATTTCGTACACAGTTTGACGCAAACCTCAGCATTCTGTGGACATGATTGAATAAAACATGTTACACGAATTCAAGTGCGGCCAACATTAGCCCAACATGGATAGAGTCAATGTTTTGGAAGTGGTTGCGGTAGAGAGCCTGTTGTCAAAACTCTTAGGCACGATCAGTAAACACCAATTCCAACGGCAAATATAAGCTGGTTTGTTGTGAGGGTTTTTGGTACGGGTTTATTTTTGCAACTTGACATTGGCTTGATTTTGGCCCAATTTATTGAACCAACCAACCGTGCTGCTGCTCACCGGTCCTGTGCGTTGACCTCGCGTGGTATAGTTTTTTTTTGCATTGATGGCGTAGCCAAAGTCGATAGAACGATGGAGAAAAGCACAAGCAGCTTTTTAATTGGCAGCAATTAAACGACGCGATATCACCGCGACACTTTCTATCGGGGAGCATTTTCGGCGGACGTGGAGGCACAATGGTTGGTCGAAAACGGTCTGGACGATAGTGTCAAGTTGCTTCGCGGGCAGTATAATGCAATTCAATTGATATGTTATTTTTTCAATGTTGATTTTGAGTGTTTTTTGAGACTCTTTTACTCATCTTTTTGCGATATTCGTTGAGTCTTACAATGGCGGTTAACAAGTTTACGTTGTGATAAACGAAGTTGTCAATTGGGGTTTTCCGATAAGAGTTTTTATTAATAATAAACGATTAATTTGAGACTTTCAATGTGTGTAGTCCTCTTTCTAGAAGGTTTATGATAAAGAGAAGTTTTCTGATGAAATTCCTGAAGTTGCTGAATTTATGAACGGTTTTTACTTATTAATGCTCGTTTTTTGGGTTTATTATCTGTTCCACTGTCAGAATTACAGATATTTTATATTGTATTTTGTGGTTTATGGCTTATTAGTAGCCATTTCTATCTTTGAAACAAGAATAAAAGGTATTAGATACTTATAATGTTGATTCTACTAAGGTTACAGTAATAAAAGTATTTGCAATATTTTTTTATCAGATGTCGAATTGAGATGTCGAGATGGGGAATCGACAAACGGAATCAACTGGAAAATAATGGAATGCGATGAGAACCCCTTCTTACAAATAGTCCAGCAAAAGGGGTAAACTATCTCGAATAGGTTATGAAGTTTTGCATCCATCGCAAACAACTATGAGTCACCGGCATTCCATCCGTTCATCCGTCATGGAAGTCATCGTCCAGGTTTAGTAATGGACAATGCACGACACCCAACTGTCGAGCCCGTAGAAACCGGTCGCGGAACAAACATATTTCTTCCCCGCTTAAGGCATCACCCGTCTATTGTACCGTTGGAAAGACCGCGAACGGAACCTATCGCCTCACTTGCACTCGACCGTAGTCTTTAATGTGCAATGTGCATGACACAAAACCTGACATCATCTAAACGCTAACAAACACCACTTCTCTGGAACATCTCGGGAATTAACAGTGGCGCCCTTCCCCCGAGCGCTGACAGAACTTTCGGCAGTGCTTCCTTTGTACGGCGATGTAAATTAACCGTCCCCGTAACACTCGTGACATTCGGCCACGCACCGATGATCTAATACGGAGCACGCATGCAAGGGGGGTATATAGAGCACGACCCGGAACGGGAACTTGGGGCAGCAATCGGAGTTCCAACGCGGCGCTCGAATGGCCCCGCGCTTCAATGTCACCACCAAATACTAGCTGGCCCGGTGTCAATGTGAAGGTTTCCTCTTTTGCGCTACTGACGATTAACTGACAGATGGAGGACAGCGACCATGACGGGAGGAGGTTGGTCGTTTCAGGTTATTTTTTGTCTGCCCGTCCGCTTGTTGTGCCACGAGCCCTGAATTTCGACATTGTACTTTTTAGTCGGACCCTGCGTGCCATTGTCAACAGGGTGGCGCGTTTGGGTGAGAACATAAAAGCTCGCGTAACAAACAGCCGCTACCGTGCATTGAGGCCGCGGGCGATGCGTTTGTCTGTGGGTTCGGGTTTGGTTCGGAATGCGACGGCAGCACTGCAGCATAAAATGTGGGGCTACTCCACTGTGTGTTTGCGTGCATGCGGTTTTGGGGCAGCCGGAAAACCGAAGCAATGCGTTTGCTGTAAATTATGCTACTAGTAGGAGGTCGTCGTCCACACCGTGTGTGAGTGTGTGCAATAATAATGGGACACTGGCCTAACTTCCCCGGACATTAATCAGGCACAGATGGGTGTGGATTTTCCGCACGAGAGTGGTTTATAATCGTTTGATGAGCGTTTCAAGGTGTGTGAGCGCGT
>AXCO02007376.1:0-14861 GCA_000473525.2 Anopheles melas | reverse complement strand
TCAAACTACTATAACGAACTTTTGGCTACTTGTTCTTAGATAGCGGTCCTGATAACATCTCGGGGATAGTAGTTACTTCCTGCATTAAAGCTTTGGCATCACCACTCACTATCATTTTCAACAATTCGCTTCAATGTGGGTGTTTCTCAGCTCTTTGGAAAAAAATCCTGGATATTTCTGTAAACAAAAAAGGAGACAAATCCTCAATGTATAGATAAAATAGATCTATTTCAATGCTCTGTGAAACCAGCAAATTGTTTGAGTTATTGAATCATTAGCACCTATTGCGAGACATTTTTCACCATTTAATACCACTACAACATGGGTTTATACCAATGTACCGTTATTTCATTCACTTGTTCTTGTGCTCCGTTAACGTTTGCATGTTGTGTTTCTGGCAAGCCTCTACCACGATCTGAGACAGTAAAGGATTTAGGCGTCTTACTTGACAATAAACTTTGTTTGGACAAACATGTTGACTCGGTAATAACCAAGGCTAACAGGATGCTAGGAAAGGAATCTAAGGACAAGCAGAATGTTCTATGATCCACTGTATTGGAAACATTAGAGAACCGAAGACTAGTTACTCAGTACATGTTTGTTTTTTAAGTACTGACTGGTCACATAGATGCACCTCAATTGTTGTCTCTTGTCAGTTTGTACGTCCCAAGTAGAAATTTAAGAAACAGACAATTGTTATACATTGAGCATCATTCTCGCTTGTATTGTGCTAGGGATCCTTTACTTTTGATGTTCAAAACTTTAATGACCACTCGAGTGAAATTGACATGTCCTTTGATGTAACCTAATGTTTGTGACGCTTAAAAGAACGTATCGCACTAGATCATGCGAACGTTTAGTTATAGGTCCCTTAGTATTTAAGTGATGTATACAGGCCACGGAGGCCAGATACTTTATCAAGAAGTAAATAAATTACTTGACCTCGTTCTTACACAATCCTTGATACAGCACCTAAATCCGCACCGCAAAACCTTGCAGATTTCGTCCCATACAAAAGGGGAACGAACGGATTCCTCAAAAGCGAGTGACGTCACTCACATATGAGTTGAAATGAGTGGAGATTGGGTGTTGCGGCGAACGGATTTCGACGAATGGAGTCCATTATGTGGCCGATAGTTGTTCAAAGTTGACAGTTTCCTGGAATAGGGTTAACTCAATCTTCTAGCACTGGAGTTTAACAACACTTCAAGATACGAGCTTTAGTTCAGGTTTGATTGCCTGGTATGGGTTCGTGATCAGTTCCAGGGACAGAATGTGTTCAAGTTTGAGTTCCAGAACCGGTATGAATTGGTTATGAGTCATGAATTCCAAGACCAATATCGGTTTTGGATTACTTGTAGAAACGGTAGAGGTTCATGATCCGTTTTTGAACCATTATGGGTTCTAGGACCAACATGGAATTTAAGTCGACTCTGGGTTCAGAATCAATTCCACGACCACTATTCAGATTCAGTAAGGATTCGCAATTGGTAACAAGATCGATGTGAGGTTTTTGGTGTTCAATCGTTCCACCTTCATGAAGGTGTGCAACGGACCACTCTTGAAGGCTAACATTTTTTCAATCCAAATTGTCGATTCCATTAGCGTTTGACTAGTCACTGAAGAATCGAACGTATCGAACCGGCTCACGGACATTACTTACCAATGCAGCGACACTTCGCTGTACGCCATTCTCCGTGTGAGCGATCTTCTTCAGGTTCAGGGGAAGTGTGGCATCATCCTGGCAAGCGAATGCATTCCGATTAGTAAAATAAACCACCTAAAAAACACATCCTTACCTTATTCTTGTCACTCATGGTGCTTCTAGTAATGTGTGTCTCTTAAGATTTTTTTTTCCTACGATTGCATCGACGCAATGCTTGCTCTGCAACAAAACACAGCTGTGTACGATTTAATACGTTTGCTGTGTTTTTCCCCTCCTTCTTCTGGCTTCGTACGATGTGTCCAGTCGCATTCTGACATGATAGGTGTGTAAAGTCAACACGTGCACATTTTGTAAATTTATTACAAAATATTGTAAAAAAAAACCTGTTTACTTTGTAGCTACGATACGCTTACGAATTAACTTCGTGTTGTCTTTTTCCCTTTAATTTTCAATGAATTTACGACGAATTTCATTCATTGCTTCTGCCACAACAGTGCTCGCCAACCGTTGTAGGGCCTCTTTGAAGATTTTTTTTTCTACGACCCACATGCATCAAGGACTCATATTTTGTAGCCTTTGCTTGACGTTGTATTCTGTTGTAAATTATACCTTGATTGTAGACATGATTTTTGTACAAAATGTATTGTAATAAGCTTTTGTCTAAAAAAAACGCATTTCTTTCGCAGAGCACAGGTTGACGACCACTGAGCTACAAAACTTGCTACGGGCCCCTTTTCCCCGGCACACAAATGTAAACAAACACCAAACGCCAAACGTAGCGGCGTCCCGGCTGACAGCTGATTGTTATTGTTGTTTCGGCTGCGGTTCGGCAGCAGTGCGATACCGGATCTGCGGTTGGCAAGATAACCTTTTGTCGGCTCTCCTCCCGCTGCCTGCTGATACTGGATCGCCCGGAGCCGTGGCCACGGCGCAATGGAAAAGCAAAGGTAACACAGCGACAGCTTAACATCCCGCACACGACCGCACTACAGCACTACTGCTCCATCCGCGTACCAGGTTCTCACTGCTGCTGCTCGAGCCGAACGAAATCTACTTCGAGGACTTCTCGGTCGACGTCGTGCGGCTGGGCGGGACGGCGGATGGCCGCTGCACCGAGCTGGGCCTGCAGACGGCCGGCCGGCTCAAGATGTGCTCCCGGTCGCTGGTGTTCGAGGCGAAGGGGGCCAGCGCCGGCCAGCCGCTCATCAAGATCATGTACAAAGACTGCATCACGATCGACCGGCAGCAGCAGGACGGTAGCGAGCCGGCCAGCGGCGACGGCCAGCGGCTTGCCATCCGGTGCCGCCAGTACATCGAAATGCTCGACCGGGGCCAGATACAGCCGTACCGGTTCGTGCAGCAGGAGTGCACCTTTCTGTTTCACTTCCACTACGCCAAGCTGGACGAGTGCCTGCAGCAAATCTGCCAGCTGTACCGTGCCTCCACGCTGCCGTCCTACGAGCAGAACAGTATGGTGAGTGGGGTTAGATGGGTCCCTTTTATGGCGATCGTTTTATAAGCGTTTGTCTTTCGCGCCTTTCGCAGATAGCAACGATCGTGTACTCGCGGCACAGCCGCGTCAAGTTCAATCCACTCTGGCTGAACAACCTGTACGAGCGGACGGTGGCGGACTTTCAGGTGGAGGAAATCAATCCGCTGGTCGTGAATCCGGGCCGGCTGCTCGTCACCAACGCGTTCATCTATTTCCAGTACTACAACAACATTAGCACGGTAGGCGGGAAAATGGAGGAAAACACATTCTGATTGCATTATGTTTGAGCGTAAGATTGCAAACAAGCAACAACAAACGTGGTGCGACTCCTTACCCGATGCAAGGTGCATGCGTTTCATCAGGGACGGATCCACTTGACCCTACAGCCTTTTGGACGTTCTTTTCGTACCGTTCTAAACCTGCCGGCTCTTTGTGGTCTGCCCGATTCGCGTTTATAAAGGGCAGCGATTTCGGATAGAATGTGAATATTCATTCATTCAGGGTATTCATTCCGCTCACTGCTAGAAAGGAGTGATACTGCTTCAGCAGCTTTTCTTCCCTAGTTGATAATTAAACCACAACCAAGGATCGGCTCAATGGTCTATTCAATAGCTGAGCTGGTTCCTGTAAGACGAGACGGGACCAATTCCCCTCTAGGGACTGTCGCTCCGTAGCAAAGCGTGAATATCCGGCTGTGCGTGGTACTTCATCACTCTGAAGAAGAGCCTATATGCGGTCCTATTATAAGTAATGACACGCGTAAAACGCGTAAGAAAATTATTTGTAGAATTCAAGCTAACTGAAGGCTTGCTGATATCATTTGTGAATATAGGGACATTGAAATTCTTCTTCTTCTTTGGCACAACAACTGCTGTCGGTCAAGGACTGTACCCACTAGTGAAGTGAGCTTGGCTTTCAGTGACTTATTGTTACCATAGCGGGATAGTCAGTCCTACACGTATGGGGGCACCGTCTATTCCGGGACTTGAACCCATAACGGGCATGTTGTTACGTCGTACGAGTTGACGACTGTACCACCAGACCGGCCCTGACACATTGAAATTAAATTGTGAATATAAGGGCATTCGTAAAAATATCTATTTATTCACAAACTTTTAAGGTTTGTTAACAATAGCAAGAACATTAATTTTACAAGAAAAGAGTAGCAGGCAGTTTTATCCTCTGACGATATTTTGAACAGTATTTGAAACGACCGTGCATAGGAACTTGGCGTAACGCCCTACGCATACATGCCGGCCTATACAGACTTTCGGGACTTATTAGTACCACGCTACGTCAGTCCTCGCTGCGGAGGGACGGTCATTTGTAGACTTGAACCCACCACGGCAATGTTGTTAAGTCGAGCGAGATGACGAAAAGCGTATTAGTATTATTGTTGTTTATTAATTCACTTGATAATATAGTCCCGGTGAATTATCTTAATAGAGGCTTGTAGTGAGATGTTGAAATCGAACCTCTTGGAGTGAACCTCTTTGTACGGCATGCACATGGAAGTAAGCAGCTCACCTGATCCATAGTTTGTTCGACGGCGGCCGATGGCAAGCAATGGGCGTGGGCGCAGGGCAACCGTCGGGGCATAAAGGTCTAGTTGTTGAAGCAGAGTTGGGCAGTCGATATTACCTGTTCTTAACCTTGCGACGAATAGTTGATGGAAAATGTGAAGTCTATCCTTTATCGGTTGTAGCCCAAGAAGCAAAAGGCGAGTTTCGTACGGCGAGTATCGGCTGCCTGGTTCCCATAGAAGTAAGCTGACCGCGTATCGAGAGAGCTGAGAGCCTCTAATCAATCTGACAGGCGCTGGGACGATGGCTTCCAAACCCCACTGGCATATTCGATACGGCACATAGGACCTTGAGCTCTTTAGCCATTCCCAGTACGACCCCGAGAAGTTGGTTGCAGCGACTGATAACTGCTTCCGTGTCTCGGTTAAATTGCAATTTGGTGTCTAGCACAACACCGAGATCCTTTACATGATCAGTACGCTCAATACTAGATCCATGTATATCGTAGCTGTAGTGAATAGGAGTTAGAGATCTGCAGAATGTTATCACCTGGCGTTTTTTTAATACATAATTTTAGGCGATTTCGGTTGCACGATTGGTAGAAGTTGTTTTGATGTTGCTGCAGTTCGTGGCAGTCTGATGCATTGCGTACTGTCATGTATAATTTCACATTATCTGCAAACATAAGGAATTTGTCTGCAGACAATAGGTAGGTCCCGATCGTCAATAAAAAGTGCATAGCTCTAAGAATTTATAGCAGTATGTCCACATTACTGCCCTATGGTACATCGGATGATACGACTTTAGCCAGTTTAGGAGCATTCCTTCGGTCTCCAGTTTTTTTTTTAAGTTTTGCCTAGAGTATGTTGTGATCAATGCTGTCAAATGCCGCTTTAACAACGATGTATATGGCGTCCGTTTGGAGTAGTATTAGGTAAATCTGATTCAGATTTATGTATGTTAATTAATCTTTGAAAATATTCAATGAATCTGAATCTCGGTTGCAAAGATTCAAAGATCTTTAAGATTCATGAAACTCCAAAGATTCATGGATCTCCAATGGAATGACTGGATTAATATATCTTGAAATATTCACGAATCTCTAGGGATTCATAAATTTGGAAGAATTCATAAATCTCCAAGGATTCATAGAGCTTAAGCTTTTCATTATTCTTCTTATTGGCGTAACAATCTACTTGGTCATGCCAGCCTATACAGGCTTTCGAGACGTCTTGGCAGTACCACGCAGTCAAATAGTTTGTTTTGCTACCGGCAGACGGTCCATGCAAGGCATGAACCCACGACGAATATGTTTTAGGTGGGATTGGGCAAATTCAATGTTTTGTAAACCATACATCTGTGGAGATTCATAAATTCCTGGAGATATATGAATTTAAATGGATTTATGGATCTTATAGATTCAAGAATCTTTGAAGATTCATGAATCATTCAAGAATATTTAGAGATTCCAGAGTTTTCGAAAGTTCATGAATCTTTGAATAATCGACTCGAGATTCGAATCACTGCTCACTGAAGATACATATCAACGAAAGATTCATGAAACCCAACACTAGTGCAGAGGTGTCAGTTAGCTTGTTATAGTGAATAATGTTTGGTATCATTTTAATGTATCGATTACTTTCTACGAAGGCCCAAAACGCTTTTCAGTGTTTTATCATATTTCTCTCTTGTCTTGCTAAGTATCCACCATATCGGATTCTATTATACCTGTGGTACAGACATGAAGCTTTATTCCAAACAAATTTGTTGGACTCGAAAATGAAAATGTCTCAACTTTTCGAAGATTCGCGTTTCCCGAAACCATTCCCATTGGCTACTCCGTTTGTTTTGCCTTTGCAGAAGCCCGTGCTGAAGGTGGCCATCCGGCATATTACCGGACTGTCCAAGCATCGATATCTGTTGCGGCAAATCGGGCTGCGGATCCGGTGGCAGGACGAGCAGCAGCAGCAGCCGACGGCGGCGGCGGGCGGTACCGACCAGTGCCTTTACCTCGTGTTTCGCAACCAGCCGGACCGGGATGACTGCTGGCGCTGCATCGGCGAGCAGCCGGACTATGCGGCCGCCGAGCAGAGCCCCGAAAGCATGACGCTCAAGTGGCAGAACGGGCTCGTGTCCAACTACGACTACCTGCTCTACCTGAACGGGTTGGCCGACCGGTCGTTCCAGGATCTGACGCAGTACCCGGTCTTCCCGTGGATCGTCACCGACTACACCTCGCCGGAGCTGAACCTGGCCGAGCCGGGCGTGTACCGCGACCTGGCCAAACCGGTCGGCGCCCTCAACCCGGAACGGCTCGCCCGGCTCCGCAGTCGGTACGAGGAGATGGGCGAGCCGAAGTTCCTGTACGGCTCGCACTACTCCACGCCCGGCTTCGTGCTGTACTATCTCGTCCGCAAGCACCCGGAGCTGATGCTGTGCCTGCAGAACGGCAAGTTCGACCACCCGGACCGGATGTTCAACAGCGTGGCGGACGCGTACCACAACTGTCTGCACAACATGTCCGACTTCAAGGAGCTGATACCGGAGTTCTACGATCCCGAGCAGGGCGGCGACTTCCTGCAGAACGGGCTGAAGATTGACTTTGGCACGCGGTTCGACGGCACGCCGGTCGGGCACGTTGCGCTGCCGCCGTGGGCGCAAAACTCGCCCGCCCGGTTCGTGCGGCTGCTGCGCCAGGCGCTCGAGTCGGACTACGTCTCGGCCCGGCTGCACCACTGGATCGATCTGATCTTCGGCTACCGGCAGCAGGGCCAGCCCGCCCTCGACGCGGACAACGTCTTCTACCATCTCTGCTATGAAGGGTCGGTCGATCTCGGGCAGATCAACGATCTGGCCGCCCGGCACGCGATCGAGGTGCAGATATCGGAGTTTGGCCAGATCCCGCGCCAGCTCTTCCGCACCGCGCACGTGTCGAAGCTGCTGGCCGTGCCGGGACCGGTTGGGCCGGCCGGCGGGCGGATGGTGCTGCGGGCGCTCGGCGAGTACTGCACGCACAAGGACGCGATCACGGCGGTCGCGATCGATCGGGCGGTCGGGCACATCTTCACCACCAGCAAGGACGGCACGATGACGTGCTACAGCCTCGGCGAGCGGCGCAAGATACGCAGCGTGCAGCTGAGCGATCTGCCCATCAGCTCCGTCCAGCTTGCGCCGGACCGCTCCATCATACTGGGCGGTTGGGACAACACCATGTAAGCGGCTGGGAGGAAGAGTGGGAAAAGGGTTTACGCGGCATCACGCGGTGCCGAGCTGTAGCTGTCGCCTGCTCGCATCTTAATGTGTCTCTGTTCGGTTGTTTCGCTTTCCGGTTTTCTTTCCTTTCCGTAGTTTTATCTATAATTTTGACTTTGGCAAGATTTCGAGCACCATACGGGCGCACGATGATGCCGTCTCGTGCATTTCCTACGTACCGTCTTACGGCCTGCTAGTGTCCGGGAGCTGGGACTGCAGTTTGAAGTAAGTGTGACGTGTTTTTCGTTTTGTTTTTTTTTTTTTCGTTGTTACCTTCTGTTTGCTGCTTCTTTCGCTTCTCCTGTGCGTTCATTTATCCTTTACATCATTCCCGCGTACACCGCTAAACTGCCCGTCCGGTGTGCTTTGCAGAATCTGGAACAACTACCACAACGACTCGGTCGTCGGCTACCACGTGCTGGAGGAGAAGGTCGTCTCGCTCGACACGTTCGCGGGCGAGCGCACCATCCGGGTAGCGGTCGGGCTGCAGAGCGGCGAGCTGCTGCTGTACGAGCTGGACGGGCGCACTGTCCACCGGCCGACGTCGTACACGCGCGACAACCAGCAGCTGCTGCAGACGCACCGGGGCGCCGTCTGCGAGGTGCGGTTCAGCGCCAAGGGCACGCTGATCGCGTCCACCGGCGAGGACCGGCTGCTGTACGTGACGGACGCGGACAGCAGCATGACGATCTGCCGGAAGGAGCTGGCGGAAACGGTGCGCTGCCTCTGCTGGACGGCGGACGGCAAGTATCTGCTGCTGGGCGACCGGACCGGCACGCTGCACGTCTGGAACATGCTGCTGGGGGTGGTGGAGTCCGAGCTGACTCTGCACAGCGGTACGTTGCGGCTTGTTGCGATCGCATTCTTACACGCACGCGTTTGACTTACGTTCTCTTTCTTTCTCCCTCGCTAGCCTGCGTGTACCGTATCGAGTGCATTGACGAGAAGCGGATTGTAAGCTGCGGCAAGGATGACAATAACTATTGTGTCAAATTGTGGGATGTTGCCACGTAGCCAACATTCAATGTGATAGAAAATGCAGGAGAGAGGGAGTGTGTGGTCGGGACCACTGTGTCTGGGAGGGAGGAATAGTGCATGCAATACACTGTACTGATGTAAAAGTGGGCGCGCTTGTATGCGTCGCCAGTAACTCGCAATAAATACGTACTAACGGTTTTTTTTAATTATTTTTTTTTTATTTTCCGCAAAAAAAACGCTTCGAATTGTTTCAAAAATCTACAGATAGCGGGGTCATTGACCAGTATGGTAGCGAAATTCGTTCGTGCATCGGGACGGGTACTGCATTGGTTCCTGGTCCGGAATAGCTTTAGGAATAAGTGAACCATTAGATGAATCATGCAATAACAGGTAAAGTTTTAGGACAGGTATAGAACATTGGAGTAGTTCCAGGACCGGAGTTCAGGATCAAAAGTACCGGTATAAGTTCAGGATCAGCTTTAGAAACAAATTTTGGTTTGGTAGCAGTTCCAGGATCGTTATTTGGGATTATTTAATGGCTCAAAGTGGACGCGGGATTAGTTCCATGTCCAACGCTAAGCTGTGTTCCAGGACATAGGTTCGGGATTAATTGCTAGGCCATAATTGACTTGGGATGGATCAACTCTAGGATCGATTTTGGCTCGGTGCCAGTTCCAGGATCGTTATTGCTTTTGGATTAGTTCCATGTTCAAAATGGAAGCGCGATTAGTTCCAGGTCCAATACTAAGATGTGTTCCAGGAATGGTATAGGCTCGAGATTAGTTTCTGGGGCAAAACAGACTAGGAATGCATCAACTCTTGGATCAATTTGGGGTCAGTACCAGTTCCAGCATTGTTATTGCTTTGGGATTAGTTATTGGCTCAAGATCGAAGCGAGATTAGTTCCAGGTCCAATACTAAGATATGTTCCAGTACTGACATAGGTTCGGGATTAGTTTCTGGGCTTAAATAAACTCGGGATGGATCAACACTAGGATCAATTTGGGCTCGGTGCCAATTCCAGGATCGTTATTCCGAGTTCAAAATGGTAGCGGGATCTGTTCCAGGAACCTTATGGATTTGGGAGCAGTTTTTAGTACTGGTATGGATTTGTAATGTATTCCAGGAATGACCATGGTTTAGAATCAGTTCCAGGATTGTATGAGTTTGGGATCAGTCCTAAGTTCCTTATGGATTAGAGATCATTTCCTGATCATAGTTTTGGGATCAGTTTCAGGATAAGTCAGTTTTAGAGCCATTACGAGGACCGATATTATGCGTTAGGACACAATTCTAAGACCGTTATCAGAATCAGTTTCAACACCGTTTCGAGCTTAGTTCAAATAACGGTATGAGTTTAGGACCAGTTGCAGGAACGATCAAGATTCTAAGTGTGAAATAGGTTCTGCATTACTTCCAAGATCTGTATAGATTGCTGAACTATAAAAAGGTAGAATTATTTGGGATTAGTTCCTTAACTGCGATGGATTTGGGAGCCACGCACCTAGAAATTGCGTTTTGCAGTTCTGGATCAAGTCAACAAGTAGTGGATCAAAAGGGAGACTTATTAACAATACTTACCTTGCAAAATACAATCCTTCGCCCTAACAGAAACTCCCCAAAACTGTATGTTGTTTCTCAACTGTTTTGTCCCAAGCAAGCACAATACGTCACAACGCCACAGTTTAGCTTATTACCACTTTAATAAATACCATGCAAACTTTGTTTTCCGACGGAGAAAGTAAAAATACCGATCGTTTGACAAGTTACATCAATAATTGGATTGAATATTAAAGAATTGAGATAAAATAGGCTTGCTGGAGGCCTTTTCCAATATTTTTTGTTTGTTTTCTTTGTTCCAATATTTTTTTGTTTTGTTTCTTTGTTTGTTTGTTTGTTTGTTTGTTTGTTCACTTGTTCACTTTCCGCGAAAGTGCTTTTGGGCGCGCTTCGCTACCGCACCAAGCGTGCCGCCAAATTCAAAAACCAATTGCATTGTTCCCCCTTTTCCGATCCAGGTGCCAGCGTGCCGGACGTGCCCGAGGGGGTGGGGGAGGGTTGTGCTGGAGGAGAGGGCCGGCGCGTGCCACCCACGTGCGCGCGTGATTAGGCGAAAAAAGGTTTTGTTGCTCGCAAGCGAGGGCAGACGAACGCGCCTAGCTCAGCTCCAGGGCTCCCCCACGGCTCCACCGGCCAGGCCGGTCCGGTTCACCGGCCAACCAGGGAAAAGGGAATTTAAAATCAGGAGTCGACCAGAACGTGCCAGCGGGTGATCAGCTCGGACCGGGAGCTGGACTCGCGCATCTCGTTCCAGTGTATCATCTCCTCCGGGCCGCTTGAGTTGAGGCCCATGCTAAACCAACCAACCATCTCGTTGCGCTTCATGTTGCGCTTCGCGTACACCGACACGATCAGCGTCACGTCGTTCAGCTGGAACATTGCCACCTGGTAGGAGGAGAAAAGGACAAGGGTTTCGTTAGTGTCTGGGTGTAGGTAGGGATGCAGGGACACCTGCACGGTGCACAGTACCTGAAATATAAACGTTTCCTTAAACAGTGGGTTCGATTGGCCGCGCCGTGTGGACGTTTTGGCGCGGGCAATCTCCTGGCCCATGCTGCTGACCAGGCAGAGCTTCACGTACGTGTCCGGGACTTTGGGTAGCGTGTGGTTCCTAAAATGGCTACCCTTTACGATCTGCAAGAGAGATTTGGTTAAGTAATGAATCAACGAAGGAGAGTTTTGGGAATGAAGTGAACCGAACCTCATGGACCTGAACCTCAAAATACTATCAACTGTTTGGACAACTACTTCTCTCCTGGCAACGTCACAATACTTAAATGTTTCTTGTTCGTTCAGTGAGATGACAATCTAACCATCAACCCTACCGAGAGTTGAGTCTCATAATCTGTTGTAGTAGGCAGAAGTGTATACCATATCGAATGACCCCACTAGTGATTCTTTGCATTAGGAGAGGACTTGAAGCAGTAGTTCAAAGTAATTTTATGAATGTCCCAAGAAGAATTTCCAAGAAATATCTCCTACAACGACTGGCATTTGTCTTGTTGAGAGTCTTCATTCCTTGAGTTAAGGATATGTGACATATTGACATACGAGAGCTCTCTTCCTATTGAAGAGATAGTGCTCCTATTGAAACCCTCCAGTTCTTATTGGAGTTGGTCCTTGAACGAGATACTACACGGCAGCATTCAGCATGGAAATGACATCTTTTGTTTGAGGCTTTGTAAGTATATCTACACTTATAAGAATGAAGACATTCGATGAAGATTTTTTCTTGGAGTTAGGGACTTTATGCTGAAGCCTGAAAGCTATCGTCATTCCAACTAGTTGCTTGGTGGAGTATTTTCCTTATTGGAGTCTGTTAAGACACGAAAGGATTTGAGCCAGTTCTTGGAAGCATTTTGCTAATTCTAAATATTTCCATAATTGCCTCAATTTTTGAAGAACATCAAAAGATCCATAAACCTGTGAGAGCTCATAAAGTTAGCTATTGAACAGATATTGTTTGGTGGTGATTCTAAAAAGGATCGAACTTATAAAAACCATCTTACCTCCACTGTCAGTCGCCCGGTAATGCCATTGTAGCCTAACCCGAGCAGCAGCTCCGGCACACCGCCATGCTGCATGGAGGTGGTCGACCCGGCACTGTCCGACCGGGCAATGCTCAGCAGATCGCTCGTGGAAGCCGTATCCTGCACGGATTTGCGTTCAGTTTTAAGGAGTAGAAAAAAAACGCACCCTTCAATCAAACCCTCCTCTTCATTCTTCTACACGGGCCGTGCTTACCGTGCTTGACGAGCGCGATTCCAGCGGCAGCCACAGGTTCGTCTCGAGCTCCAGGTCGATGTTGGCGAAGCTGACGATCGTCTCGCCGATCAGCCGCTCGCGGCGCATCCGCTCGCACCCGTACACCCGGATGCGCAGCCCCATCGAGTTTACCTCCTCCGGGTTGACGCGGTGCAGCAGGAAGCTCTCCATGAACTGCGGGCACTCGCCGGACCGGATCTTGGTCTTGTGCTTCTGCCGCTTGGCCGGCAGCATCAGCAGCCGGACCTGCGTGTGCGTCTGCTGGCCCTTGTCGCCGCGCGACGCAATGCCGCGCGCCTGCAGCACGTGCACCGTCATCTTGCGCATCGGCGCATCGTACAGCAGCGAGATCTCGAGCGTCCCGTTCGAGCCGGCGGCCGGCGGATGCGCCCCCGACCCCGCCGGCTGATCATAGCCGGCCGGTCCGGGAGCTACCGCTCCGCCGGCGTCCGATTTCAGCGACTTCAGATCGCTGGTATCGTACAGTGGCTCATTGGCAAACACTAAAATACACTGTGATGGGGTGGGGGGGGGGGGGAGAGCATTAGAGACTGCTCAAAGGTCACACAGTACCCCATACTTACATCATTGTTGAGACTGAGCACGTCGTCCAGGCTGTCCTGTTGCGCTAGCGACGACGCCGCCTGCTCGTACCCGACAATGGTGGACGCGTTGGCCGCCGGCGCTGCCGCCAACGCGTCCTCCCCAAACGCTCTACACTTCAAATTGGTTCGGTCACCACTCGCGTCGTTGTCGAAGCAAATGCCAACACTGCCGGCGGCCGACGCCGCCGCCACCACCAGCCCCTCCCCCCGGCTGCCGTTCGTTGCCCCTTTGGTCGTTTTCTTGCGGTACCCAGGCACCGGGTCCCGCTCCAGGTCACTCTCCTTCGTCAGCTCGGGCAAGAGCGGCGGCTCGCCCCGCAGCTTCAGCTCGGCCGACCCGGTAAGCCGCCCGTCCAGCCGGCCCGGGGCCGCCCCCGCCGCCAGCCGGTCGTTGCTCAGGTGCGCATCGAGCGACAGGCGCGTCCCGCCGTAGTCCAGGTTGCCCTCGTTCGAGCTGCCCGAGCTGCAGTCGTTGCTCGAGTGGGGCATCCCGATCTTGCCGCCCTCGGCCATCGCGAGCGGGTCGCGCGACTTGTGCCGACTGCCCGCGTGCTTCCCCCCGGACAGGAGTTTGTTAAAGCTGTGATACTGGGCCACCACCGACTGGTCCAGCCCGGCGACGGCCTCGTTCGCGTGGTAGCAGGAGATGCTGCCACCGCCGCCGCCACCCCCGCCGTAGCCGGCCCCGCACGGGTCCAGCTTGAGCCGGCGCAGCGTGTCGTCCTCCGAGTCGGAGCTGTTGTTCCCATCGTACGCGAACCGGTTCCGTATGCGGTGGAACGTTTTCTCCGCCCGCAGCTGCTCGTCGAACGGCAGGAATGGGGGGGCCGCCCCGAAGCACCGTATCTTGTGGACGTACAGGAACAGCACCAAGATGAGTGCCACAAATCCCAATGCTAAGCCAAAAAATGTTGTAAGTTCCATGTGCGCTGCACGGCCCAACATGTTGAGTAGCGAAGAAAGCAAAAAAGAAGAAAAGAAAAAAGAAAACAGTAGTGTTTACTTCGGCTGCAGATGGCTGGAGCGGGGGTCCCCCCTACCATGCAGACGGTCCGCAATGTTAACGCCATTCATGTCCAGTTGGTTACCGCTGCCACCACCCTCCAGAAACTGCACCATTGTCGCAGGGGGTCGAGCCTTCCGGGCGCTTTAGGTCATTCCGCATCGGGGCATGCGTCCAGGATGGGCAGGACGACGGCCGCCAACAGCGGATACGCTTGGGCTGCGGTGCTGCGTTGCTCTAAGTTGATTGTGCACGATTTGCCAGTACGTTGCTGTTGCCATTTACTCACTGGAAAGCCCAGAAGACAGAACAACACACAAACCATGAGAGGGTGAGTTGACAGCGGAGCTTTGTAAATCTTTGATGGCGACTATCCACTACCTTCCCCCCTTTTAACTCACACACACACACAAACACACATGCACCAACATACACATACACACGGAATTCCATTCCGTATGAGAGGGGGGCCTGGCTCATACGGAAGTCCCCGAAACAGGCTTTTAAGGATTTCGAT
>KI921208.1:0-14379 GCA_000473525.2 Anopheles melas | reverse complement strand
AAAGGCCTCCTTCCCTCGTCTGATAAATATGATGGATTTGTGTGATGTGTGAAAAATGGTGAAGCGGTGAAAAACTTCGGACCCCGGAACGATCGCATTATTGAGGATTCAAACGTAGTGTCGAAAGAAAGGTTCGATCGTGACCGCGTGACCGTATGTGTGTGTGTGTGTGTGAAAGTGAATGAATGGCAACTGGTTTGCAGTAGGGGTGCAGTGCAGCGGAACCGGATCTGCTTGGGACACACAAACGCACACATACACACGTTCCGAGCGCCATCCCGGCAGAGTGAGCTTTTCCCCCAGCAGTGCAGCAGCACTGCCAATGTCCCGATCGTGAAGGAGAAAGTAGACACTGCGGGGACGATTATCTTTGCTCAGTGGTTAGCAGCGCTAAGCGTTACCTCCGACTTACAGCGTAGCGATTTTAAAACACAGCATCGAGTGCGACTTCCTTTACCAATACTTGTGTTGAAAGAGGTTTAAAATCTCGATCTTGTTGAAATCGCTCACCGTGTGGTGTACGAATGAAAAGAAGAAGAAAAAAACAGGCACACCACAATTAAACTCCAAACAGCTCAATTAGCTTGTCCGCACTTGTTTTAACACCACTCGGTCTTGATTCGGTAGAAGGAATAAAAGGAAGGCTTGTTTCTCCGTTCTTATCCGTGCCAAATCTCGCCGAGAACCGTGCAATGAGCTGCTGCAAAGCAGCATAAATGGTAGCATAAACAGAAGCGGAGAAAACCGCTAAAGAGCGACTGGTAAAAAAAAGTGTGCAATAAATATTCGGGCCTCTGGGTTGCCCCTTTCCAACGGGGGCTAATCCCATCGCAGTAAATTCCGCGGTTGCCCAAAAGCAGCAGCTGGGTCGTTTCGTAGTTTCGGCTTCGGCGTGTGCATCGTAACTTTTGGCGTATTTGCCTGATGGCCTGAGCCCATTACGCAATTTGTCGCTGTCAAACCGTGTTCGCCGTTTCCATTGCACGGGTTCAAAGCTCGTGCCACACGGTGGCAAGTAACGCACCGGAGATTTACCGTTCTGTAGCGGAGCGTCTGATGCCGTGCCTTCACGAAACACCCCGAGAAGAGGAGAAGCGTGAAGGTTGCGTGGCTTTGGAAAGGGGATCAGTTTTTTTTTTTTTGGTACTGATGACCATCATGACGCACATACGGAAAACGATGGATTAAGTAGGACGGCTTAAGCGCCCTTACGTTGGCAATGCTTGTTTTGCGATACGTAAGCTTCGGGACACGATTCTGCTAGCTGAGTGTGTCTTTCAGCGCGTTTAAGATATGATGTTGTCACTTTCGGAAAATAGGATTGTTTAACACGGCAAAAGCTTAACCGAGCTTAGCTTAATAGTTTGAATACGGATAAGATTAAAAACATTTTCCGCTGTTTTGTTGGATCAAGCTTAGCGCTTCCATATTTCATATCCATATACCCAGTAACTAACTCTCTTAATTTTCCCATTTTTCTTCTTACCTTTCCCAGATAACGGATAAACTGTACCAACTGCTGCCATAGACCGTTGTAGTGCGATATAGAGGAGCAAACATTGTGAACGAAAAAGTAACCGAACGAAACAGGACGTCCGCAAACGAAGCGGCCCTTGCAACAACAACAAAAACCACGCAGCAACGAACTGCGAGCACGAAAAACTCTGCGACACGAAAAAGCGAACGAAAAAACGATGGGCAACCGAATGCGATCCTTGGTCGCGACGTTCGTGCTACTATTCACAGTACTCGAGGTAAGTCGGGCTATCGGGATCGAAACGAAGAAATGTCCTTCAGGCAATCATAAGGTTTGAGCGCAACACAGTACTTCTGGTGATGTATTTCCTTCCCGGTTGGCTTCTTTCCCATCGAGACAAGCCAAAGCAGTAACGCTTGCTGGAAAACAGTCCGGCTGATTGGAATGAAAACGAAAAACAACACATGGCAGCTTTCCACCCGGATAAAAGGCGAACGATCAACAGTTATGGTGGCTCGCTTACTTGCTCACTCGCTCGCTAGCGTCCGTGATAGCCGTGGCTGGAAATCGTTATTTATAATTCGATTTTTATTTCCACCACAATTTCGTCTGTTTTTTCTTCTCCTTTCTTTGCTCCTTGCACCTTGGTTTAACAGCCTGGAAGGTGCTACCTGTTGCCCTTTCGGCGATTTAGCATTTAGCTGCAATCAAGGTCTTGCTTCAAACTGCGCCGCTGCACATTAATGTGCGGAACGAACTCAATGAGAGGCGGCAGGCCTTTTTTATCCCTCTGCTTCTCCTATCTCTCTTCGCTCACTCTTTCTGTAGAGATGGCCCAGTTTTACACAGATTTACTGCATTGCAGAAGAGTGAAGAATAGTGAAGAAGAAGAAGAAGAAGCAGGAAGGGTTATCTAAAAGGTTTATTAAAACCGCTTTAGAAGCGTAGGTTCGTGTGTAGGTAATGTTGGGCTTCTTCTCTCGGAATCCTCACAATTATGCGCAGCAGGAAGTGCGGCGCATACAAATCATAAAGCGAGACGTAAACAAAGTGCCACATTCAGAGTGAGATGTAAATTTAGGTAATTCCGTTCAGTTGCGTTGCTATCGTTGCGTTGCGTACGCAGATCCTTTCTGTTCGATTGCTGAAACCATCACGTAACGCGCGTACGTACGTTTCCTAGTAACAATTAGCCGTTGGTACGCGAAGTGTGTTAACTACACTAACATAATTCGACGCTTGCGCTCGTGCTTCTACGAAAAGTACACCATGTATTCGTAATTTCTGTCGGATGAGGTTGATAAGCTAGACAAAGATTGCGTGAGGTCATAATGTGTCTTATGTGATCGTTGTCGATTGGACGAGGCTCTGTGCCGCACTCTGTCGTATCATATCGATGCAATCAAGCCGCGTAATGAAGTCAAAAAATAGAAGTAGAGTAACGACGGGGCGGTATTGTAATTACAGGGTTTGTTTGTGATGGTATTTTCTCTATGCATGGCAAACAAATTGAAAACAATTTACAGCTAGAATATGAAGTGTTTTTTAACGAACTAATTGATTTTATGTTTTGTATAACAAAAGATACATTTAGGTAGAAACATCAATTCAAACAATTGTAACATTGTAGAAACGATCCTCACGATCATCTATCTCTCCGATATTTTAATGAGACTTTCATAAAGCTTACAGCTAGCTCATAAAGCTAGTTAGAAAATCGCCTAGCTGACGAAATACTCGACACCGATGTTTTACTGCCTGCTATGAGCTTTTGAAGCAAATACAACTTTACCGAAATCCGGTGCACGTAATTGGTACACTTTACCGCCTTACCTAGCGCGCGAAAGTCGGTACCATTTTATTGCTCTAGCCCTCAACAGGGCCATAAAAAGCGAGCTTCCCTCCCCTTATAAGCTACAACAATTCATAAACTCATCAACAGCACCAGATCGGTGGTAAATCGGTGACAAAACAAAGAATTATAATGAGCGCCGAGCGAAGAACGGTTATCCTCCTCTTTGGTGGGAAACGCTCGTTCGCCAAGGTCTTCTCTGCTCCTGCCAGGCCGGGGAAATCCCAAACTCCACCGCATGCCAACTTTCACCTTCACCTGAAATGCGCCAGCACTATGCGGTTTGGTTTTCCATGCAGATTGCCGCTACGTGTGACATCGATCGTTCATACTAGGGGGGTTGTTTTCCTTCACCACGTTCCCATCGCGCCGTAATAACAATGGAAGGTGCCGAATGATCGCTGCATTCCGAGCGATCGGCAACACTGCACACACCCTGCACGCACCCGGCAATGTGCACAGACAATCGGCACTCATTAAAATATAAAACTGCACTGTGCATTAGTTTGTGTCACTTTCACCTTTCAGCGATCGGGCGGATATGCACGTGCGAAAAAGTACAACTTATCTAAGGGAAACTCTCTCACTACGACAGCCACAACAGCAGATGCACTCAAAGAAAACTCTTCCAAATGGACTTTAAATCGTCGCCAGTAAATGGGAGAAAATCGGCCCAGCCGACCCTGCTGACGGGATGAACTGAAGTTTGATCGTGCGCTGTGAATGAGCGAAAATAGAAAAAAGTGAGGTTTCCCTTCTACAATTGCATTATTTTTGCTGCTTAATTTTGTGTGCTACTTTCTTCACCTGCTTTTAATTGAATTACATTCAACCGGGAAGTCTCACTCTTAGCTGCCTGTGCACTTTTGAATGTTTTCATCATTTACCCTCTCGCACAGTGCCGCACGGGGTGGCCGATTAGGTTACGGGAAGCAGATTAGCAGTTGCAATTTTATATGATGCATTATGCTGGGATCTTTGCATGTTCCCTATTCTACGTTTACAGTTCTCCATTATGTTTATCTCACGCAGCAACCACACGCAGCACATCCAACCAAAACACATCCATCCAGCTGAATTGCGTCCGAGCATGGGAGAAAGAGTTTAGGTTTTTCCCCTTTTTTTCTATTCTTCTGCTCGGCGTGTCTGTATTCGGTTACCCGTTTCTGCTCGTTACCTTGAGGTCGATTATTTGTTTCACCGCTAAATAGCGGTTTATGGGAAATCTCACCCAACTATTCGGGCGTTCTCTCCATGATGAAACCCAAAAAGCATACCACGACAAGTGGATCGATGGTTCGTGTTCGCTTTGCTTTATCGCTTGTTTGCAAATTCTATCGGTATTTGGTTTACCAGTTTGTTTTTCACTGATTCATCTGAGGGAGGAACATAGGAATAGATCAAAAGAAAATGAGATAATTAGTACAAGATTAGCACAGGCTTGGTTTTTAGCATTTTTTTGCATTCACTTTGGCATTAATTTACGATAATTCGATACAATTCTACCATAAATCACATTTAATCAATCTTGATTAAGTAAATCATCGATTTTTCTTTGAATCCATCTTTAAAGAAGTGAAAAAAGTATTGATCATGCGCACCGAAACGACAGGTATTATTATTTCTCCTTTTACATTTTTATATCGTGCTTTCAACTTTCGAAACATCGAAGCAATAAAATAGCCTTAATATGGTCTTAACATTCGATAAATAAGCCTTACCTTTTTTATGGGATATCAATCCTGGCGGAAACAATGGTACCAGTTTCGAAAGTGACCATAAATAATCGGGATCGAAGCACGCGTTAAACGAGGAACGGCTTCGAGGTCCTGTGTTTTGATGCTATAAATCTTACCCAGATTTTACAAAGAGCTTGTGCTCCATAAATTGTTTTGCCCAAAACCCCAAAGAAAGCTTATATGGCGATATTCAAATCTAGAACTGCAAAACATCTTCTTATCCCCCTTCTTTTTACTCGCAAGTGCGTTCGTTGAAAGGGAAAACGGGTTGTCCGTTTCGCAAGTTCTTCAACTCTTGCCTTTGCAGTGAAAGTGTACTGGCTCTCAACAGAACAGCCCCGAACACTGTCTGGCTTCCTGGTCGTTGTCGTTTTTCTCCCTCCTGCCCACTGCACATTGAAGACCTGCTGGTGGGCTTCGACCCAGTGCAACTTACTCAATACGCCCCGATGCGCCCGACTGAACCCGTTATAAATGATATACGATTACATCAGCATGACCTAATTTAATTTCCGTTTGACCAGCTGCTGCCTTTATCGGGCTTCGAAGTTTGGCTAATGTTTCAGATGACGCTTTTCGGTATCCTTGTTCAAGGAGCACATTTGCTTATGGCTTGTTTGAAGGCCTGATGTATATGAAGTGTGACTGGTGTAAAGAATTAGTAAAAAAAGACTCAACTGCTTATACTTTTAGAGCCTTTAGCAGACGCGCATATAAATATATGAAGCTGCCAAACATCAACCAGCCACTACAGGTAGCGGTAACAGTAACGCATTAGAAATCGGCTGTTAACCGATCCCATCGGGGCAGTTCCGCTCCACAAACAATTGCTTTCCACGCCACAACACCGAAGGGGAAAAGCAAAGATGCAACACACGATCGTGTGAGCTGTTGTGTTACTTCCTTCCGTAGGAGAAAATTTGAAAATTGCATCCATTCGGAGTTCCCCTTTGGGCAGGCCCGGTGAAAAGCGCCAGGTGAAAAGCGCCAACGGTAGACGAGTGCCGGGTTTTGTGAATTTATTTACCCTTGCTCACCAGCTTCACAACATACAACGCCCTGTTAGACGGGTGAACAAAACAGGCCGGCTCTCTAGCGCCACAGCGTGCACGACGGAGAAACGTCTTTCGTCTTTCCAGCCGCTTGTGATGATTTGTGAATCGTGTTGCTCATCAGGGAGGGTTCGTCGCTTTGGCGGCATTTCGATCATCGGACGCGCGAATGTGTGTCCGCAAAGCCGTACGCGCCAGGGAGAAACTTTGCCCCGGCACAGCGAGAGTTTCTGTACTGCGACACTCACACAAAACTTTCACTTTGCTTTCCACTTCACGGCACGGGCCGCGGCTGTCGCTCGTGTCGAAATGGAAGCAATCGGCCGGTCTGCATGAGTGTTGTTGCCACACCACACTCGCACAGGGAGTGTCAATACGGCGGGATTAGAACCGCAGCTTCATTCGGCAAACAAGATCTCGCCACGGTTAGTGGCCCTTAGCAGGCATATATGGGTGGAGGTTGCGTGTGGTTGCGCGCCAAGCAACTGTTGGGAAGGATTGCGGGTGAGCAAGCTGTCATTCTTTGCCTTTCGCTGCGGCCATTTCTTTCGCGTCAAACCAAATCACCAGCCGAAGATCTTTGATTTATGATAATCCTTTATTTTGGCATTGGCCTGGAAAGTCATTAGCGAAGGCAGCTGTGTACAATGTTTTACTGAATAGACCATTTATGGGCACCTGATTGATGTTTACTTTCGATGGCTAGCAAACCTGAACAGGACGAACGGTTGGGTTTTATTTTCCAATAACTCCTATCGAAGATCGATTGTAGCAGTTTTCGATGTTGAATGCTAATTTTGTGGGCTTTCATTTCATTCTTTCCAGGGCAAATTGATTGCGTGAAACTATTCCCCCCCCCCCCTTTTAATGTATTCGTCCAGTCCATTGTGATACTGTGTCTTCAACTTCCGCCTTCCGGTCTGGGGCTGATGGAAATGATGTCAAATCACCATCCCGCACCCATAACAAGCCCTAATCATGGGTGTTGATTTGGCTTTGGCAACACCCTCCCCAAGAGTAATCTGCAATAAACTACTATTAAATCATTCACCAGCAATTAGCGTCTGGAATCGATTTTCGATTAGCGGGGCCGGTTTTTGGATCGTACCCAGGAATCGAGCTTGATAATGCTCGATAGTCCGGTGTCATGGTGTGGCAGCTTTCAAAGGTCCACCCATCCGCTTGTGCGTCTACATCACCGTTTTCGATCATTCTTCGCACAACCCTTTAACGAATTTCGCTATTTTGGATACAATGACCCAGTTCCTATCGAAACGATCTACCCCATATGCTTGGACGTTTCGGCAGAAACATGCATGACGACACACATGCACACCCTCAGCAGGGAAGCCATGTCCGGGCCACCCCGTTGGCAGTCGGGAAGGTGATCAGGACAGGAAATTAATTATTCCAACCAAGCCGCGGGTTTCACTGCGGTGGGCGCCGCCGCCTGTTGACCGCGGTGAAGGAGAAATGGATGGGTCACTTTTTCTTTCAATCATGCTATCTATGTGATGAGGGTTGGCAGTGAAAACAGGATCGTTCGGTCATTTACACTGTCATTAGGGTAGATGGGGGGTAGAAGCCAGTCCACTGCCTATCGTTTCCACGATTGAGGCGAACTTTTTTCTCTCTCTCTCCTTTGCCTTTCTAGGACGAACTGGGTGTGTTAAAGGGAACACTGAAAGAGGAAGTACAGGATTGTGACAACCTATGGGCTCGTCATCAATCATGCTAGCTTAATGTGGAATGGTGCGAAGCTTTTTTTTATTCAATTGAAAACAACTGTCACAAAATATTATACTTTTGTTATAGTTAAACGCCAAATGTAAAGGCGTGTATGTAGGTCACGCACTTCTAATTTATTTGGAAATATCTTTGAAAAGTACTAACAGCACTAAAGAACTAACCGTTAAAATTCAAATTCGCAATAATGAGCACTCAATTGAACTACTACAAATACATAGAATTGGAAGATTAATAACATTTTCTCAATGTTTCCTGCTCTCTCTCTCGGCTCTTCTACAATGTACAACTTCCTGGTCATCGTAATTGAATCACGGTACCAGTGCCAGCACAGTCTCCATATGCTCTTTATCTCCTCCTCCTGCTTATGTAGGCCAATAAGTATGTAAATCCAACTCGGAAACAGCTTATCGATCGGTTGATCGATAATTAATGCAATCACATCGCACCATTGACAGGCTCAAGCACACTCGGGCGCATCCATTGACAACTCGTTCGCTCGATCACTGATCGATTAGTCGACAGGTTAATGATCACTTGCCGGTATCGTTGTTTACTTAGTGAGCGTAACCAACCATTTCACTCACTTTTCGCCCCTACAAGCAAGTGGGTTGGAGCAAAAGAAGAAAAAAAAATAACGACAACGTCATCCCTAATTATTTCCGATTCACTCAGTTAATTGACTGAAGGAAAGTATCCACAGAGAGGACACAAAACGGATTCCAAAAAAGTATAAACTTCTTATTTTTTTTTTTGCAAAATAACACAAATTGTACCGCAAATGCAACTTGCTTCTGCACAAAGTAAAACCTGCCTAAAGTGATACTGATGTGTGTAGACTCGTTTTGCTGCTCTAGCCCGACAGGTTCGGAATTTATTCCTACACTCACTCTCGCTGAAGGTGTCGGCTACTTTTCTTAGCTCCCATTTTCTCTACCTCTACCTCTCTCTCTCTCTCTCTCTCTCTCTCTCTCTCTCTCTCTCAAACACACACACACTCGTGTGGTACGATTCCAATCCAATCAAAAGCTACGTCCACGGAGGGATTTAGCTATCTGTCACTTTGAAGCGCTCCGGAATTCCGGACACCGGCGACACTGCCTCTCCCTCAGGGACATTACCCTGAGCCACCACCAGGCGGTTGGCTGCACCGTGCGTGTGGCATCGGTTTGGCATCGATTCGATTCAGTTCGCCCGGCACACGTCGAACGGTGGAGCGAGCAAATCGAAGAAGAAAGTGTAACGATGACGACGATACTAGCGTTTTCTAGGGCACACTGTCGAGCCTGTGCCCGCAATTATGACCATACCTGTCCGTTGGTGCACCGTTGGTGCACTTGGAGTGCATTTTCAGGGGTGGAGGGGGGGGGGGGGTTAGGTTGTTTTTTTTTTGCGTAAAACCGGAGCCAGCCTGTTCGATGCAAACGCATCGCAGAGTGCGGAGCAACATTGGCTACATAGAAGGGGTGATATAGAGATACGGTTTTACGTTTGGATAAAAGACGGAGAAAGCGATTTGAATAATGCGTTGCTGAGTGGAATTAACCATCGGGAAAGAAAAGGTTCGCTGAAGGCCTTGGTAGAAAAGGAATCTGTAGGGCTGTAGGTTAAGGTTTTAGCGCTCAGGCTAAATCGCTTGCTGCACTTCGCTTGTAAGTAGCGCTCAAATCTCTGCTGCCTGTTTTTGTACTAATTTTTTTGCAAAAGCTTCGGTAAAGCGCAGCAACCAGGGGAGAGTGGAAGACTCCCGTGACTTGCACACACTGATGATCTAGTGTATGATAATTTTTGCATCATAATTTGCCCTTTCCTGTGGAAGTAGAAAGCTGACCACAGTCGGTGGTTCACCGGATGTTTTGATGCACTGTTCACAAACACGCACGCAGCTCAGCCGAGCCCATGTTGTCTATGCACGATCTTTTACTACTCTCAGCACAACGGTTGAGAGGAAGATTTACCACATCTTCCAGGGAGTTACCTCAAAGAACCCTTCAAATGAACGATCTTCGCCGCTGTAATGTGCCACGCTCCGAAATCAGCCAAACAAAACGGCATTAAATCAATCGGCACACATAATAATGGACCGAAGCGCCTCTTCCCAAACGCCTCCGTGTTCGTGAGTGTGCATTAAGCATGTTCGGTGGGCGGATAGATTGTTTTTTTCTTCCTTGCCCGACCGACCGCTCAAGTGTTAACTTCCTAGCAAAATCGTTGGGCTCACGTGGTATTAGATGCTTTTTTGATGCTGTTGTTGTTCAATGGCGGGATAGTCAACTTTCTTCACGCCGGCCCCATCTGTAATTGGGTTATCAGTCACGCATCTTTAAACCCGAGGTGGATCTGCCGCCGGGCAGCGAAAACTGTTCGTCAAAATCGAATTAAAGCAAAAGCAAGTAGGAGCAATGGGGTGGAGACTGTTGTTTCCCCCGCTATGGGCGTATGGGAAGTACCAAACGGTTTTGAGGAACAGTAGCTTGTTTATCTGCTGGAGTGACCCAATTAAGTGGCGAGAGTCTTTGGCGGATTGTTTGGCGCAACAGACGCAAACGTTGCACTGTGTGGCTAAGAGGAGAGGGATCGGAGCGCATCTTACGGTTAGCGGATGTATGACTCTGGAGAAATATCGATTTGCTTTACCTAAGAATCCGCTAGATGGTGCTGCGATCGCGTTGAAGATTTTGATAGAGGCAAACACTAATGCACTACGAATGTTTTTTGATACCTTTGTTAATGTTTTTTTGGTTTTTAATAATTTCAATTGAATGTAAGAATCAGAATATCTATAGATAAATGATTTTTGTTCAACAAAAATCTATACGAATATTGTCTCATGACACTACCCAATTGCAATAGATTTTGAAACACGTACGGCAACAGTTTTGCAATGATGTACGTGAGCCTAAAATCTTCAGCCGTACCGTCTAAGATACGATGAAGAGAAAGCGCATCAACCACGTGTGGACCGACCGTACGGTACTGCAGCAGACCAAACGCTGGAATGCTCACAACGTACGCAGGCTTACCACACACATCCAGAAGGCCGTTCGCGCACTTCCACACTGCCTGCGGTCTCCATACGGCTGCCGCCTAAACAAGAAAGCGCAAGGAAAATCTGTACCGGTTTCATTTAATTACTGCTGCGCTGTGTTACCTTTTTTTCTCCCCCCCCATCCGCTTCCTCCCTCGGTGACGACTCATCGACTCATAAAGAAAATGTGGCCGGTGTTTTATTAGCGGCCTGCTTCTCCGGCTGCAGTTGGACACCGGGTATGATCGCTGGACCGTAATGGTGTTCGGTATCGTTAAGGCGGGTGGTTCGGTACGACGTACGGTACCAGTCCAGTTGACGAGGGCACAAGAAAGGAGGCAGGAAAAAAGCATGCATCTTTCCCCGGTTGGTGGAGTTTTGTCGAGAAGCGGCAAAAAAAAGCATATACACAACTACGCATCACACATTTCGGAAGGCGATGTTGCGGCTCTCACGGGCCGGTTGGCAAATGAAAGCGCAGCGCAGTGCGCACCATTTCCATCGCCCCGTTTGCAACTTCGCATCCCCACAATGCTACCGCGCACATCGCACGGACGGGCGGACGGGAATAAATTGAATCCAAGCATTAATTCGCGCATAGAAATGGAAATTGCAAAGGGAAAATAGAAAGTACGCGCGCTCTGCGCTCGCGTTTGTTGCTTTGGGACGAAAACAATTGAACGAAAATGAACGAAACACCGTAGAGGTTGTAAGACACAAACACAGCCACACACGACTGGCAAAGTGCTAGTTACGTTACTAATTACTTCGCTCTTGATCTCTTTCCACAGAATGTCCACTGTGATGCACCGTTGGTCGATTCGGCAGCGCTGCCGCTGGAACACAGAGCCGTCTACGGTCCGCCTGCACCCTCACCAGTATACGGTACGCCTGGTTTGCTGAGTGGCGGCGGAGGTAGCGGCGGCCTGATCGGGGGCGGCGGCGGTGGCGGCGGCGGAGACGACCCGTGGCCACTGTCCGCCTCGAACGACAGCCCGCAGATCAAGCATCTGCAGGTGCAGTGCGAAAAGACGCACATGCGCGTCAACATCGAGTTCGACCGGCCGTTCTACGGCATGATCTTCTCCAAGGGTTTCTACAGCGATCCGCACTGCGTGCATCTGAAGCCGGGCACCGGCCACCTGAGCGCCACCTTCGAGATCTTCCTGAACAGCTGCGGTATGTCCAGCTCGGCCAACCACAATGCGGCAAGCTTCGGCGGTCCGACGCCGTCCGGTAGCTACGTCGAGAACACGATCATCATCCAGTACGATCCGTACGTGCAGGAGGTTTGGGATCAGGTATGTACTCGTGGACGCGCAGCAGTTGATGGGTCGTGGCGCTAACGACAATGTCACTTTCAGGCCCGCAAACTCCGCTGCACGTGGTACGACTTCTACGAGAAGGCGGTCACCTTCCGGCCGTTCCAGGTCGATATGCTGCACGCCGTCACGGCCAACTTCCTGGGCGACAACCTCCAGTGCTGGATGCAGATCCAGGTCGGCAAGGGCCCGTGGGCGTCCGAGGTGTCGGGCATCGTGAAGATCGGCCAAACGATGACGATGGTGCTGGCGATCAAGGACGACGAGAACAAGTTCGACATGCTGGTGCGCAACTGCGTGGCCCACGACGGCAAGCGCGCCCCGATCCAGCTGGTCGACCAGCACGGCTGTGTGGTGCGGCCGAAGATTATGAGCAAGTTCCAGAAGATCAAGAACTTCGGCCCGTCCGCGTCGGTCGTTTCGTTTGCCTACTTCCAGGCGTTCAAGTTCCCCGACTCGATGAACGTGCACTTCCAGTGCGTGATCCAGGTGTGCCGGTACAACTGCCCCGAGCCGAAGTGTGCCGGCGGGGACTACGGACTGCCAGCGCTGACCGGTAACGGCATCTCGGGCGAGTACGGTGCACCGGGACCGCTGAGCGGCGAGTACGGACCACCGCACCTGTCCGAGTACGGTGTACCGCCAGCGGCCTACCCGGACCCACGCCACCCGTCCGACGCGTCCGGCGCGTACTCGGAGAACCAGGACAGTGTGGTGCCGGCCCCGCAAGCCCAAACGTCCGCCAACTCGGCCGAGAACAAATCGGACGGCCCAGTGAACGCTAACGATCGCATCGAATCGCAGCCACAGTCGGCGAACCCGTCGTCCAACGACATCCACGACCACATCAACATGCCGCCACCGCCACCACCAGGCCAGACGTCGTACGTCACCGTGACCAAGCAGCAGAAGAAGGACGATGGACTGTCGGGCGAGAACAGCGGCAATCTGGTGAGCCTGGGCGGACGGCCCCGTTCGGTGGAGGGCCTGGACGATCTGCGCGGTGTGCGCCGACGACGGGACACGATGTCGGTGGTGATCCGGCCGCGCATCTACAAGCGCGACGCCCAGGAGATGACGGACGTCAACACCGAGCGCATCATCCAGGTGGTGGCACCGGGAGACGTCAACTTTGCGCTTAACAACGCGTCCGGCAACGAGACGGTCGTGATCCAGTCGCAGCGAACCGTCGACCCGGAAACGATCTGCATGTCGGTGCCGAGCTTCGTCGGCGGACTGGTGATGCTACTGCTCGTGCTCGCCGTGGCGTCCCTGGTAGCGGCCTTCCTGTTCGTGCGCGTGCGACACTTCGACCGGAAAGGTACGTCCGCCAGCCGCCGACCGCACTTTGTACTGTCGGAGCTGTGGACCTAAGGCGCAGGCAGCGAGATGTCTCGACTTCCTTTTCCCTTTTCGAACAGCTCTTCTTATCTATCTTTTCTTTTCTCTCTTTCATCGCACGCAAACGCCACCCGGTTTGTGTGGACCTGGATTTCGGATTGCACTCTTCCATCATGTTGTGGGACATCACACATCACCCTGGGATCCATGACGCACTCCACGCACCGCACTTGCGCACTCATTCTGAACCCTCACAGGCAATCCTTTCTCCGGACACTAAGCGACGAACCCCGTCCGTGGGTCGGTCCTCGTGTCCCGAGCGACCCTTGACCCCGCATGAAGCTCGGGAAAGTTTCTCCCTCCGTTCTGCACCTTCGCCGGAGCATCTTCATCCTTCATCTGAAAACAACATTCGGCACCGGGCTCACTCTGCAGCTTGAACACTCCTGTTACCTGAGCACCATCTCATCCTAGAGAGCAGTTGCTCGTTCGCGCGTCACGACGGTGCGGTCTAGTGCAGGGAAAGGAAAGGAAGCTTCTGGGGAGGTCGATACTGGAGATCGAAAGACAAGGACGAGGGACCGTTGTGAAGTCGTACGAAATGCAATCCACTACCACTTTTCGCAGTAATCTCACCGCAACCGGGTGACGATCGTGGCTGCTCCAACAGTTCGCGAAGATGCGCTAAAATCCAATCATCCTTCCTCCTTCCGACAACCGTGTAGCCTAGCAACCGTCTAACAACCTCATTTCATCGTCCCCTTTCCGGTGCGTGTCCGCGCCACCATTAACACGATTGCCTCTTAATTTATTACGATTATT
>AXCO02007373.1:0-14873 GCA_000473525.2 Anopheles melas | reverse complement strand
CACAGTTCATACCCTGGCCGTGGAACGGCACCATCGGATGAGCCGCATCGCCCACCAGCACGGCACAGCCCTGTGCATGCCAGCGCTCCAGCCAGAGGGTGCCGAGCTGGCCGATGGGGTTGTGCTCGAAGTCCGCCTCCAGGTCCGGCAGTTCGGCGGAGAGGTCGCTGTAGTGGGTGTCGAACCAGCGTCGCGCGGTGGGGCCGTCCGGCAGTTGGGCGAAGCAGTCGGCGCTGCCGTCGTCGTGGGGCAGGAACAGCGTGGTGGTGAAGCTGCCGTCGATGTTCGGCAGGGCGATGCTCATGTGCCCGCCTCGGGGCCAGATGTGCAGGGCATCGGCCAGCAGGCGACCGGAGGCGGGGATGTTCAGCTCCTTGTAGCCGTGGGGCTGGCGCTCGCGGCGTTCGCCCAAGGGGCCGCCTTCGGCCATGGCCCGGCGCACGCCGGAGTCGGCACCGTCGGCACCCACCAGCAGGTCGAAGGGCCAGCGCTGGCCGCCGGCGATGACCTCGCGGCGCGCCCAGTCGATACCCGCCAGCGGGGTGTCGAAGTGCAGCCGGGCTCCGGCTGCCTGTGCCGCGTCCAGCAGCAGCCGGTTGAAGCGGCCGCGCTGGATCGACCAGATCGCGTCCCCGGCTCGGCTGCTGTAGGCGTGGAATTGCTCCGGCTCGCCCGGCACATGGACCCGCCGGCCGTGCATGGCCACGGCGCCAGCCAGCACGGCAGCGTCCAGGCCGGCCTGGCACAGGGCCTGCAGGCCGCGCTCGGCCAGGGCGAGGTTGATCGACTTGCCGGCCTGGGCGGTGTGCAGGCGCGGGTCGGGGCGTTGTTCGAGCACAGTGACCTGCCAGCCCTGGCGCTGCAGCAGGCACGCCAGCAGCGGGCCGGTGAGCCCACCGCCGACGATCAGGGCGGTGCGATGTTCTGCCATCGGGAAATCTCCTGGGTTCAGAGGACGGTGCGCAGGTTCCACAGTTCGGGGAACAGCAGCGTGTCGAGGGTCTTGCGCAGGTAGTCGGCGCCGCTGCTGCCGCCGGTGCCCTGGCGACGGCCGATGACCCGCTCGACCATGCCGATGTGGCGGAAGCGCCAGTGCCTGACGTTGTCCTCCAGCGCCACCAGTTGCTCGGCCAGCTCGTAGAGGTCGCGGTGGGCTTCGGGAGCGCGGTAGACGGTGAGCCAGGCGGCCTCCACCGAGGCGTCGTAGCCGGTGGGCTCGTCGACGGCGGCCTGCAGGCGCGCGGGGGCGATGGCCAGGCCGCGCGCGGCCAGCAGGCGCACCACCTCGTCATAGAGCGAGGGCGCCAGCAGCCGGGCCTGCAGGGCGCGCAGCGCTGCCGGGTCCTCGGCGTGGTCTTCCAGGTGGCGGGCGCACTTGTTGCCGAGGAGGAATTCGATCTCGCGGAACTGCACCGACTGGTGGCCGGAGGCGCTGCCCAGGGCCGGGCGCATGGCCAGGAAGTCATTGGGGGTGAGGGTGGCGAGCACGCTCCAGGCGTGGATCAGGTGCTCCATGATCCGCTGCACGCGGGTCAGTGCCTTGAAGGTGCGGGGCAAGTCCTGGCGGCCGACGTGGTGGGTGGCGAGGGTCAGCTCGTGGAGCATCAGCTTCATCCACAGTTCGGCGGTCTGGTGCTGGATGATGAACAGCAGTTCGTCCGGCACCTCCGAGCGTGGCACCTGGCTGTGCAGGATGTGCTGCAGGCTCAGGTAGTCGCCGTAGCGGCCGTCGCCGGTACGGGGCGCCAGGGCGTTCCTGGCGCCGGAAAAGGGGCATCCCATGGTCGCCGCTCCTATGCCGGGTTCCGGCAGTCCTGGCCACCGGCGACGGCGGGCAGGATGGTGATCTCGTCGCCGGGGGCGACACGGGCCTCCAGGCCGCCGTGGAAGCGCACGTCCTGGTCGTTGACGTACAGGTTCATGAAGCGCACCAGGGTGCGGCCCTTCAGCAGGCGCTGCTCCAGGCCCGGCCAGCGGCGCTCCAGGTCGTCGATGACTTCACCCAGGCTGTCGCCCTGGGCGCTGACCTGGGCTGCGCCGGCCGTCAGGTCGCGCAGGGTGGTGGGGATGTGGATGGTGATGGACATGGCGGTTCCTCGTGGTCGGGGCATGGGGTTCAGTCGAAGGCCAGCGGCTGCTCCAGGATTCGGCCGTCCTCGATGCGGAAGCAGCGCATCGACAGGTCGAAGCGGGGATCGGTGCTGACGATGAGGTGGAACACCTCGGGAAAGGCGGCGGCGTACTCCACGTCGGTGTCGCTGGGGTAGGGCCGGGATGCGGTGTGGGAGTGGTAGAGCACCAGGGGCACTTCGCCCCGGCCGTTCATCTCGCGCCACACACGCAGTTGCTGCAGGGGCTCGAAGCTGAAGAAGTCCTCGGCCTGGGCAGCGTTGTGCATCGGCACCAGGCGCAGGCTGCCGGGCTCGCCGGGCACGGCGGCGATCAGCCCGCAGCATTCCAGCGGGTGCTCGGTGCGGGCCTGATGGGCGATGGCATCGCGCAGGGCGGCGGGCAGGGTGAGCATCGGGCCGTCCTCAGTAGCGGGGCTGGTCGGGGGCCACGTCGCGCACCCAGGCGAGCACGCCGCCCTGCAGGTTGCGCACGTTGCGGTAGCCGGCGGCGAGCATGGCCTCGACCACCTCGCGGGAGCGGCTGCCACCCTTGCAGCAGATCACGTAGGGCTGCTCGCGGTCGGCCAGCGGCCCCTGGCCGAGGCTGGCCAGGGCGCGGGCCTTGGGCAGCAGGTCGGCGCCTTCGATACGCACGATGTCCCACTCGTTGGGCTCGCGCACGTCGATCAGTCGGGGCGGCTGCCCGCTGCCGAGCAGGGCGTGCAGCTCCTGCGGGGTGATCACCGGCACGGGGGTGGCCGGCGCCGCGGGTTGGCCCAGGCCGCACAGCTGCGGGTAGTCCTGCAACGCGGTGATGGGCTGGCGCTGCGGGTCGCGCTGCAGGGGCAGGTAGCGGTAACGCATGCGCAGGGCGTCGTAGACCATCAGTGTGCCCAGCAGGGATTCGCCGATCCCGGTCAGCAGCTTGATCGCCTCGGTGCCCATCACCGAGGCCACGGCGGCGCAGAGCACGCCGAGCACGCCGCCCTCCGAGCAGGACGGCGCCAGCTCCGGCGGGGGCGGCTCGGGGTAGAGGTCGCGGTAGTTCAGGCCGCCGCCGGGGGCGTTTTCCCAGAACACGCTGGCCTGGCCTTCGAAGCGGTAGATGGAGCCCCAGACGTAGGGCTTGCCGGCCAGGACGCAGGCGTCGTTGACCAGGTAGCGGGTGGCGAAGTTGTCGGCGCCGTCGATGATCAGGTCGTAGCCCTGGAACAGCGCCACGGCGTTGTCGTTGTCCAGGCGCAGGTCGTGCAGGTTCACCTGCACGTGCGGGTTGAGCGCGGCGATGGTGCGCTTGGCGCTCTCGGTCTTCAGCTCGCCGAGGGTGTCCATGCGGTGGATCACCTGGCGCTGCAGGTTGGAGGCATCCACCCGGTCGAAGTCGACGATGCCCAGGGTGCCGACACCGGCCGCTGCCAGGTACAGCAGGGTCGGTGAGCCCAGGCCGCCGGCACCGATCACCAGCACGCGGGCGTTCTTCAGGCGCTGCTGGCCGGTCAGGCCGAACTCCGGCAGCAGGATGTGGCGGCTGTAGCGGGCGCGCTCCTCGGCGCTGAGGGTGGCCTGGTCGCTGACCAGGGGGCCGAGGGTGCGGGGCAGGGGAGTCGGGGTAAAGGCAGTCATGTTCAGCTCCGGGGCAGGTCGAGGGCCTGGCTCAGGGCGTGCCGGAGCCGGGTCATTTCATCGGGGGTGCCGAGGGTCACGCGCAGTCGCTGTTCCAGGCCGGGCCAGGGGCGGCCGACGCGGATGCCGCCTGCGGCCAGGGTGGCGATCACCTCTGCGGCCGGGCGCTGGCAGTCGATCAGCACGCAGTTGCTCCGGGACGGGCTGTAGCGCAGGCCCTGGCGGTCCAGCCAGGCGCAGAAGGCCTCGCGCTGGGCCGTGTTGGCGGCCTTGCGCCGGGCGCATTCGGCCTCGTCGTGCAGGCAGGCCAGCGCGGCGGCAACGGCCGGCACCGGCACGTCGTGGGCCGGCTGGGTGTGCATGCGGTCCAGCACGGCGGGCTGGGCGATGGCATAGCCCAGGCGCAGCCCTGCGAGGCCGTGGATCTTGGAGAAGGTGCGGGTGACCACCAGGCCGGGGCGGGCGCTGACTGCCGGGATCATCGAAGGCTCATCGCTGAACTCCAGGTAGGCCTCGTCGATCAGCACCACCGGCGGGTGGGGCAGGGCGCCGGCCTGTTCCACCAGAGCCAGCAGGGCTGCGTGGGAGGTGACGGTGCCGGTGGGGTTGTTGGGGTTGGCGATGTAGATCAGCCCGCCCTCGCTGGCGGCGAGCATGGCCTGCACGTCGTGCCCGCCGTCCGCCAGCAGGGGCACCCGGCACACCGCCCGGCCATGCAGGCGTGCGGCCTGCTCGGGCACCGGGTAGCCCGGCGCGGCCACCACCAGCGGCGCATCGGCCCGGGAGAAGGCCAGGGTGGCGTAGTGCAGGGCGCGGTTGGAGCCGGGGTACAGCGAGACCCACTCCAGCGGCACGCCATGGCGCTGGGCAAGGGCCTGGCGCAGCGCCTCCACACGCTCGAACTGGTAGCGCGAGGACAGGCCGATGGCCTCGCTGGCCGCCTGCCGGGCAGCCGGCGGTACGCCGTAGGGGGATTCGTTGAGGTTGAGGCAGAGGGGCGTTTGCAAGGCGCAGGCGTCCCCTTCGCCCGCCGCGTGGCGGGCGCTGGATAGGTGGTTCATGTCAGGTTCCCGGGTTGGGCGTTCGTGGGTGGCTAGCGGCCGCTGCGTACCGACTTCGGGGTGTAGCCGAAGAACTTGAGGAAGGCGGCGCTGAAGTTGTTCGGGTGCTGGTAGCCCACCTGGTAGGCCGTCTCCGAGACCCGGTAGCCGGCGGCGAGCAGCTCCTGCGCGCGCTGCATGCGCATCTCCAGCAGGTGGTGGGCGGGGCTGGTGCCGTAGGCGTGGCGGAAGCATTCCTTGAGCTTGTATTCGCTGATGCCCAGCGCGGCGCAGAGGCAGGCGTTGTTCAGCGGCTGGCCGAGGTTGGCGCGCATATAGGCCTCGATCCGCTCCATCACGTCCAGGTCACGGCCGCTGATGCGCTCGGCCTGGGGCGTGGCGGGGGCCAGCAGGTTGAGCTGCTCGGCCAGCAGGCTCAGGGCATGGATGCGCTGGCGCAGGCCGTCGTGCTCGCCGACCCGGGGGTTCTTGAAGAAGCGCAGGTGTTCGCTGCTGCAGCTGCCGTTGTAGGCGATCTGCCGGAAGCTCTCGTTGTGGCGCAGGGCCTTGCCCAGCAGGCGGCCGCAGCGCTCGGGCCCGATGTAGCGGGTCAGGGTCGACTCCGACACCACCAGGCGCAGTTGCTGGATGGGCTCGTTGGCGGCGTAGCGACGCTCGCCGGTGCCGGCCTGGAACACCGAGACCGTGGTGTGGTTCGCCGCGAAGGGCAGGGCATTGCCGACCCGGTCGAGAAACTCGGACTGGCCGGAAAGCCCGAAGGTGATGACCAGGGTGCGGTCGTTGCCATCGTGCTCGCAGACCTCCCGCAGGATGCGGCCCGAGGAGACCCGCGAGCGCACCAGGGAGAACCCGGCCTCGCAGTCCAGCCGCTCGATCAGCGCCTGGCCCTGGGCCGATGCCGTCTGGTGGCGCGTCCATTCCTTGAGTTGCTGGGCGCTGGCCAGCTTGGGTTGTGCCAAACCGTTCATAGCAAATCACTCCTCATCACTCGCCTTGTGTGCCTGTGCGGGGCTCCATCCGGGCGCAGTGATCACCGTCCTTGACTGGGTTCGCCGACGCATCAGAGCACAGGCGAAGTGCGCAAAAAACTGCCTCGCCGGAACTGCATATGAAAATCGCCGGAGTGCATATGTAATGCGAATGATTAGCATTAATCAAGGAAGTATGATCCTCCCATCGACCTGCAACGGATTGCCGCAGGCCCTGGAGATAGAGGGGTTCGGCGCTCCGGGTGCAGGAAGCGCGAACAGGAACGAAGGAGTTGTTCATGTCGATACGGTCCCTGGAAGGCGTGACCCTGCGGCTGGCCGAAGCCCCGACCGGGCTGCAGGCCACCCGCGAGGCGCTGGCCCTGCGCATGGGCTTGCTGGGCGCGCGGGTATGCGCGGCAGCGGGTGTGCAAGGCCTGGATGGCCAACTGACGGCCTGGCTGGAGGATGCCGCCGGCGCGCGGGTCACCTTATATGTGCGTGGCTGGCCCTGCGGGGTACAGCCGGTGAGCGAGGCGCTGGCCCAGGCGGCCTGCGGGCTGGTGGGCTGGCATGGGCGCAGCGCCGGTGGGCTGTTCACCCTGGGGGTGGACTACCTTGCGGTGCTGACGGCCTCCCTGGCGTCCACCGCAGCCGTGGCCGCCCTGCTCGGGCAGCGCCGGGGCAGCAGCAGCCATGAGGTGCACCTCAGCCTGGGCGGCGCCGGCCTGCTGGCGATGGCCCAGTACCTGGCGATGGACGATGCCGGGCAGGTGCTGCCGGTGCCGGGTGGCGCCGATTGGCAGCACCCGCCCTTCACCAGTGGCGAGGGCCTGCGCTTCGAGCTGGAAGCCCTCGACCCGGAGGCCTGGCGCCGCTTCTGGGAAGGCCTGGGGGTGTCCCTGGCGGACATCGCCGCCGGCTGGCCGCCGTTCATGCAGCGCTACACCACCGCCACGGCGTGGTTGCCGCCCTCGCTGTTCCGCGCCTGTGCGCGCTATCGCCTGGCCGACCTGAACTGCCTGGCCCGGGATGCCGGGGTCAACCTCTGCACCCTGCGCCTGGCGCCCCGGGAAGACTGCGCCCAAGGCCCCTGGGCCTTTGACCCGCCCGTATCGGCCGCTGACCTGGCGCGCGCGCCCTCCAGCGCGGCCCAGCCCCTGGCCGGTCTGGCGGGGCTGGAGGCCTGCCGGCTGATCCAGGGGCCGCTGGCGGGGCACCTGCTGCGGGAGCTGGGCATGCAGGTCACGCGCATCGAGCCGCCGGGCGGTGATCCGATGCGCGGCATGGCGCCTTTGGTGGGCGGCCTGTCCGTGCACTTCCAGGCGATCAACCGGGGCAAGCCCTGGGTCGAGCTGGACGTGCGCAGCGAAGCCGGGCAGGTCCGGTTGGGGCAGTTGCTGGAGGGCTGCGATGCCTTCCTGCACAACTGGGCGCCCGGACGCGCCGAGCGCCTGGGGCTGACTGCCGAGGCGCTGCGCCGCCATGCCCCGGGCCTGGTGTACGGCTCGGCCTCCGGCTGCGGGCGCCACCCTGGAGCGGACGACCCCCTGGGCACCGACTTCATGATCCAGGCCCACAGCGGCCTGGCCGCCCGCATCCGGCAGCACGACCGGCCGGCCGGCGCGCTGCTCACCCTGGTGGACGTGCTGGGCGGCGCTGCCCTGGCCGAGGGCCTGGTGGCCGCGCTCTACCAGCGCCACGTCCACGGCCTGGCCGGCGGCCTCGATTCCAGCATGAGCGGCGCCGCCGGCCTGCTGCTGGAGGCCGCCATTGCCGACGCGGGGCAGGTACTGGTCTGCACCGACGGCCACCTGATGCTCGACGGTGCCGACCCCTCCGAGGTGGCGAGCCTTGGGCACCTGGCCAGTGGCGAAGCCCTGGCCCACCTGGCGGCGCGGGGCATTCCCGCCAGCCGCATCTCCCGCTGCGCCGCCGATGTCGGCGCTCACCCCTGGTTGGGCTGTGCCCTGGGCCGTGACGAATACGGCCTGCGCACCGCCAGCCCCTGGATCATCAACGCTTGAGGTCGATACCCCATGGCAAACGAACACCTGTCCGCCGTGCAGCCCCCTGTCACCGGTGACCGCTACACGGCGCCGGACTGCGTCCCCGCGCACCTTCGCGCGCACTGGCGGGCCGAGGGCGTCTATCCCCACAAGAGCCTGTTCGAGTCCTTCCTCGACATTGCCCGCTCACGGCCCCTGGCGGTCGCCGTCACCGAAGGGGCGGCGAGCCTGAGCTTCGCCCAGCTGCGGGCGCGCAGCCTCAGCCTGGCCCAGGTGCTGCACCAGCTCGGCGTCGGGCCTGGCGTGGTGGTGGCGGTGAACCTGCCCAACGGCTGGCGCGCCTGCGCCGTGGACCTGGCCGTGGCGGCCCTGGGCGGCATCGTGCTGCCGTACCCCCTGGGGCGGCGCAAGCGCGACACCCTCGCCATGCTCGGCAAGTCCGCCGCGCGGGTGCTGATCTGCAAGCGCCAGGTGGGCGAAGCCGACTACGCCGCGCTGGTGGACGGCCTGCGCCCCGCGTTGCCGGCGCTGGCCCATGTGCTGGTACACGGCGAGCGCTACCAGGACTGGCCGGATCTGGACCAGTGCTGGGAGGGGCTGGCCTGGAGCACCGAAGGCCAGCGGGTGGACCCGGATGCCGGCGCCCGGCTGATCGCCTCCTCGGGCTCCGAGTCAGAGCCCAAGCTGGTGCTGTATTCCCACAACGCCCTGGTGGGCGGGCAGAGTGCCTACCTCAACGGCCTGGCGCGCCAGCCCGAGGCCATGCGGGCGCTGTTCGCCGTGCCCCTGGCGTCGCCCTTCGGTTCCCTGGGCACGCCTTGCACCCTGGCCTCCCTGGGTGGCGCGCTGATTTGCCTGGACCGCTTCGAGGCCGACGCGGTACTGCGGCTGGTCGCCCAGCAGCGCGTTACCCACCTGTTCGCCGGGCCCAACATGGTGGACATGCTGCTGGCCAGCCCCCTGCTGCAATCGGCGCAAGGGCAGGCGCTGGATTTCAGCGCGCTGGAGGCCATCGTCAGCGGCGGCTCGGCCCTCAGCGCCCAGACCCTGGCCGGCGTGCGTCGGCACTTCGGCTGTGCCCTGGTGCAGTCCTACGGCTCGGCGGACGGCGTGGCCTGCCACACCGCCCTGGACGACGCCCCCGAGGTGACCGTGCAGACCGTCGGGCGACCTGACCCGGCGGTGGTCAGCCTGAGCATCCGCGACGAGCAGGGGCACGAATGCGCGCCAGGCGAGGTGGGGGAGATCTGGGCACGGGGGCCGATGACCCCGCTGTGCTACTACCGCGCCCCCGAACTGGACCGCCAGTACCGCCACCCGGACGGCTGGGTGCGCCTGGGCGACCGTGGCCAGCTGGACGCCGATGGCCGGCTGCGCATCGTCGGGCGCCGCGCCGACACCGTGATGCGCGGTGGGCACAAGGTGAACCTGGTGGAGGTGGCGCACCTGCTGCGCGAGCACCCGGCCATCGCCCAGTGCGTGGTCCTCAATGCCCCGCTGGAGGGCGGCGCCACGCGCATGCACGCCTTCGTGGTGATGAAGGCGGGGCAGCCGCCGCTGACCCTCGCCCAGGTGCGCGGCTTCCTCAATGACGAAGTGGGCGCCCAGCCCAGCCAGTTGCCCGATGCCCTGGCCTGCGTGCCGGAGCTGCCCCTGGCGCCGTCCGGCAAGGTCGACCAGGCGGCCCTGCTGCAGAGCCTGCAGGCGCCACGCCCGGCCGTCTCCGCGCAACCGGTGATCGACCTGCTGATGGGCGTCGAACGGGCCGGTGTGCTGCGGGCCGCCATCGAACTGCAGGTGTTCGACCACCTGGGCGAGGGCGCCAGCGCCCGCACCGTGGCCGAGCGCACCGGGGCCAGCGAGCGCGGCACCCGCATCCTGCTGGACGCCCTGGCCGGCCTGGGCCTGCTCCGCCAGGAGCCGGGGCAGGCCTACTACCGCCTGGGCGAACTGGCTGAGCGCTTTCTGCGGCGCAGTTCGCCGCACTACGTGGGTGGGCTGGCGCAGGTCTACACCGCCGACCTGATGTGGGATGCCTTCCGTCACTTCAAGGACGCCGTGGTGGCCGGTGGCAGCGTTCTGCCCCAGGGCCTGGAGGCCGCCAACCATCCGTACTGGGGCGAATTCTCCCGGGGCATCGCCAACACCGCGCGGGTGACCGCCCAGCGCCTGGCGCAGCAGGTGCTGCCGTGGCTGGCCCAGCGGCAGCAGCCGAGCGTGCTGGACCTGGCCTGCGGCAACGGCACCTACGGCTTCACCCTGGCGGCCGAGTGCCCGGCGGTGAGCCTCTGCGGGGTGGACTGGCCAGCCAGTGCCGAGCTGTTCTGGAGCACCGCCGAGACCTTCGGGGTGCGCGAACGCACACGCTTCATCGGTGCCGACATCTTCACCGTGGAGCCGGGTGAGCCGGTGGACCTGATCATCCTCAGCCAGGTCCTGCACCACTTCGACGAGGCCGAATGCCGGCGCCTGCTGGGCCGCCTGCAGGCCTGGCTGAAACCGAGCGGGCGGTTGCTCATCGCCGGTTTCATGCGCTCGGACGCGCCGGCGGAGCAGGAGCCCATTCCGCGCCTGTTCGCCGCGCAGATGCTCAGCCTGACCGAGGCCGGCGACTGCCATGCCCTGGGCGCGGTGCAGCGCCTGCTGGAGGAGCAGGGCTGGCAGCAGATCGAGTCAGCGCCGCTGCGCGGCCTGCCCATCCAGCGCATCTGGGCGGTGCGCGGCGATGCCGGGGAGGTCGCATGAGCCGTGTGCTGTGGAACCTCTCGCGGCCGTTGCGCCCGGCCATCGCCCTGGCCGCTTGCGGCCAGCTCGCGGTCAGCGCCTGCAACGCCGGCCTGGCCCTTTGCCTGGCCTGGGCCCTGGCCGGCCTGTTCGAGGGCCAGCCGCTGGCGGCGCTGTGGACGCCCCTGGGTGCCTTCCTCGGCCTGACGCTGCTGCGCATCGCCCTCAACGGCGGGGCCGAGGTGCTGGCCATGCGGGTCGCCGGGCTGACCCGGCAGCACCTGCGCCAGCGCCTGTTGCCTCAGGTGCTGCGGGTGGCCGGGCAGGCGCCCGGCGAGCATGACAGCGCCGGACTGAGCACCACCCTGATCCACAACGTCGAGGCCCTGCAGGCCTACTACAACCGCTACATCCCGGCGGTGATCGGCGCGGCCCTGGGGGGCAGCGGGCTGCTTGCGCTGATGGCGCTGTTCGACCCGCGCTCGGCCCTGGTGGCCGCCGTGGGCGCCTTGTCGCTGCCCTTCGTCGATCGCCTCTGGCTGCGCTGGCGACGCCCCTCGGCCGGCGGGCTGTTCGCCAGCATCGCGCGCTTCTCGGCGCACCTGCTGGACAGCCTGCGTGGCGTCACCACGCTCAAGGCCTTCAACGCCCAGGACCGGCGCCGTGATGCCCTGCGCGACCAGGCCCGCGACCTGCGCCGGCAGGCGATGGCGGTGCTGCACGGCATCCTGATGCGCAATGGCGTCACCGGGTTGCTCAGCCTCGGCGGCCTGGCGCTGGTCACGCTGCTCAGCGTTCAGCGTGCCGGTGCCGGCGAGTTGTCGGCCTTCGCCCTGTTCGCTGCCGTGCTGCTGGCCCGCGAAGCGTTCCGCACCCTGGAGAAGTTGGACAAGACCTTCCACGTCGCCTGGTCGGGCAACGGCGCCGCCGCCCCGGTGGCCGAGCTGCTGGCAGCGCAGCCGCCGGTGCCCGAACCGGCCCGGCCCGAGCCGTTGCCGGCCGGCCACGAGGTGGCCTTCGAGGGCGTCACCTTCCGCTGGCCCGGCAGCCAGGCCCCGGCCTTGCAGAACCTCAGCTTCACCCTGGAACCCGGCCAGTGCGTGGCCGTGGTGGGGCCCTCCGGGGCGGGCAAGTCCACCCTGGCGGCGCTGCTGATGCGCTTCATCGCCCCCCAGGAAGGGCGCGTCACCCTCGGCGGCGTGGACATCCGTCACCTGCGCTCCGCCGACCTCTATCAGCGCGTCAGCGGGGTGTTCCAGCAGAGCGTGCTGCTGCACGGCAGCCTGGAAGACAACCTGCGCATGGGGGCGGCGGACGCCAGCCCCGAAGCCCTGGTCGAAGCCTGCCGGCTGGCCTCGCTGGAGCCCTGGGTCGCCAGCCTCCCACACGGCCTGGCGACCCCGGTGGGCGAGAGCGGCAACCGGCTCTCCGGCGGCCAGCGCCAGCGCGTGGCCATTGCCCGTGCCTGGCTCAAAGGCGCGCCGATCCTGTTGCTCGATGAGGCCACCGCCAACGTCGACGTGGCCAGCGAGGCGCATATCGGTGCGGCCATCGAGCGCCTGCGCGGGCAGCGCTCGATGCTGGTGATCGCCCACCGCCTGGCCACCGTGCGCCATGCCGACCGCATCCTGGTGCTGGACCAGGGGCGCCTGGTGGAAAGCGGCGACCACCGCAGCCTGCTGGCCCGCCAGGGCCTGTATGCGCGCCTCTGGGCCCTGCAGCACGCCCACGAAACCCAACCCCTGAGCGAAGGAGCCCTGGCATGAAAGGCAATCCCCATGCGATCCACGCCGGCGAAGGCAGCCGCTGGAGCGACCTGCTGCGGCTGTCGGCTGGGCAGCCGGCGCTGTTGGCGCAAACCCTGGTCGCCACCCTGGTGGCCCAGGCCGGCATGGTGGGCAGCCTGGCCCTCGGCGGCTGGTTGATCGGCCTGGTGCTGACCGATGCCCCGGCCAGTCTGTGGCAGCCGGTGGCGGCGGCGATGCTCGCCTGTGCCCTGGCCGGTGCCGGTGGGCGCTGGTGGCAGGCCCATGTCTCCCATGTGTTCGCCTTCCACCTGATCGAGACCCTGCAGGTCGGCAGCTACGAGGGGATGGAGCGGGCCGCACCGGACGTGCAGGCCGGGGTGCGACGAGGGGAGCAGGCCAACGTGGCGCTCAACGACGCCCAGGCCCTGGAGCACTTCTTCGCCCACACCCTCACCGATGCCATCGGCGCCGTGTTGGTGCCGCTGGTGGCGCTGCTGGCCCTGGCCGCCATCCAGCCCTGGCTGACCCTGGCGCTGCTGCCGTTCCTGGCGGCCCTGGCCAGCGTGCCGTTCTGGCTTGGCGGGCGCGCCCTGCGCCAGGGTCGGGCGATGAACGAGGCGCTGGCCGGGCTCAACGCCGAAGTGCTGGAAGGCATCGAGGCGCGCCGGGAGATCCTCCTGTTCAACCAGGAGGCGGCCTGGCACGCGCGCCTGGGTCGCCTGCTGGCCCGGCTGCGGCTGGAGCAGCGCCGCTATGCCCTGCGCAGCGGTGCCGAGCAGGGGGTGATCGAGCTGATCCAGGCACTGGCCCTGGTGAGTGCACTGGCCTGTGGCGCCTGGCTGCTGCAGATCGGCCTGCTGGACCTGGCACAACTGCCCCTGGCGGTGATGCTGGTCGGCGCGGCCCTGCTGCCCATGGCCGACGTGGCCCGCGAGGCCGGCCAGCTCGGCGCCGTGCGCGCCAGCGCCGGGCGGGTCCTGGGGCTGTTGCGCCAGCCGCCCCGGGTGCGTGACCAGGGCTGCCAGCAGCCCCAGGGCGCGCGCCTGGAGTTCGATCAGGTGCGCTTCAGCCATGGCGGTCGCCCGGTCCTGCAGGGCGTCGACTTCCTGGTCCGCCCTGGCGAGATGGTGGCGCTGGTGGGGGCCTCGGGGGCCGGCAAGACCACCTGCGCCAACCTGCTGATGCGCTTCTACGACGTCGAAGGCGGGGCCATCCGCGTCGGCGGCGTGGATGTGCGTGACATCCCCCTGGCCGGGTTGCGCCAGGGCATCGCCTGGGTCGGCCAGGATGCCTACCTGTTCGACGACAGCATCGAGGGCAACCTGCGCCTGGCTCGCCCTGATGCCACCGCCAAGGAGATCGAGGCCGCCGCCCGCCAGGCCCAGGCGCACGACTTCATCCAGGCCTTGCCGGAGGGCTACCAGACCCGCTGCGGCGAGGGCGGCGCGCGCCTGTCCGGCGGCCAGCGCCAGCGCATCGCCATCGCCCGTGCACTGCTGTCGCAGGCGCCGGTGCTGGTGATGGACGAAGCCTCCTCCAGCCTCGACGCCCACAGCGAGCACGCCCTGCAGCAGGCCCTGCTGGGCCTGCGCGGGCAGCGCACGCTGCTGCTCATCGCCCACCGCCCCAGCACCATCGCCCAGGCCGACCGGGTGGTGCTGCTCGAAGACGGGCAGGTGCGCGACCAGGGCACCCATTCGACCCTGCTGGCCCGCTGCGATGCCTACGCGCGGCTGCTGGCCCAACCCACTCAGTAACGGCGCCAGGCGCCAACAAGGAAGATTCGCGATGGTCAGAAGTCGTCGTACCCCCACCCACGTCTGGGTCAGCACCGCGCTGGCGTTGTCCTGCCCGGCCCTCCAGGCCGCAGAGGCATTGAGCCTGCCCGAGGTCAGCGTCAACGCCGAAAAGGTCCCGCGCAGCCTCGACGCGGTGCCGACCAGCGTCAAGGTGATCGATGGACAGACCCTGGAAGACGAGCACATCACCGGCTTCGAACAGCTGGAAGGGCGAGTGCCGGGGCTGTCGTTCCAGCCCTTCGGCCAGTCGGGCATCAACTCCCCGGTGATGCGGGGCCTCACTGCCAACTTCAATGCGCTGTCCACCTCGACGCTGATGCTGGTGGACGACGTGCCGACCCTCACCGCCCAGGGCTTCGAGAACCGCTTCATCGACATCGACCGCATCGAGGTGCTGCGCGGGCCGCAGTCGACCCTTTATGGGCGCAATGCCGAGGCCGGGGTGATCGCGGTGTACAGCAAGCCGATGGACGAGCTGGCGCGGGCCAGCGTGTCCGCCGAAGCGGGCAGCCGCGACAAGCGCGCCACGCGATTCGCTCTGAGCAGCCCGCTGGTGGACGAGCGGCTGTTCGGCAGCGTCTCGGGCGAGTGGCAACGCCAGGACGGTTTCATCCGCAACGACACCCTCGGCAAGCAGGCCGATGACCGCGAACGCTACAACCTCAACGCCGGTCTGCGCCTGGTGCCCCAGGAGGGCACCGACATGGTGCTGCGCTATGCGCGCCAGGCCTATGACGACGACGCCTCGCTGTGGGGCGCGCCCACGGCGCGGCGCAACCACGTGGCCTCGGGCACCGACAGCTGGAACCGCTCATGGGGCCAGACCCTGT
>AXCO02007372.1:0-14883 GCA_000473525.2 Anopheles melas | reverse complement strand
CACACACACACACACACACACACACACAGACACAAACCAGCGGTAGATAATCACCGTGGTGCATTGTGGCTGGCCGGTGAACCACTGTCCGTTTCGGCCTGTGGCAATTCTGTCCTCGCGATCATCGACTCAACGTTGCTTCCCCCTTCAACACCCAACACCAACCGTTCGACACCGAAAACGTACCAACCAGAGTGCATTTTCAGTGGCATTTCATTCATCATTCACTGAACTGGGACGGGGCGAATGGGGGTTTTTTTTTTTGCAGCCGGGAACAGGAGCGACCGGAAGGTTCGTACGGTGCATCGCGTTGAAGTCACCGAGTGGCGAAAGACTGTGAAGGCCGGCCGGGAGAAGATGAAACGCGGCGCGAGCGAGAGAGACAGAGAGAAAGAGAGGCAACAGAGACAGGAACAGGCACCCCAAAACCAATCATTACGTTTCCGAAGCCCTAGCCAACATCGTTGTCGTCTTGGTCGTCGACGACGCGGCCTCGGCACGGGGAAGGAGTTTCAGTGTGCAGGCGGCGGCTCCACGGTAGCAGCCTCGGGGCGCAGTTTTCTGTTTCTGCGTGGAGTAATGAAAAGCGAATTGGCCTGAAATTAACATTTCTTATCATCGCCCGGGCATCACAGATGGTTTCGGATGGTGGTGGTTGTCGTTGTTGTTTGCTGGTTAAGGCGAGCTGGATTGGCTGCCAAAGGGTGTTTCGTGCCAATACTGGAGATGCAGGAATGCGGGAAAGTATTGCAAATAATATTAAAAATATTCTAGGAAGTATTTAAATCTCTTTTCTGATATGCGTAAGATTGGATGCAATTGGAACTGAGGAATAAATTTAACAAATAAACCAATAGGATTTTACGTAAACAATCAACTTGTAATGAACTTTCTCCTATAACTTAAGCCTTCAAGAATGTGCAGACCACAGACCATTTTCTCTTTTTTTTTAATTTTAGCACATTCTGCACGAGTCACCCTTTAAATATTCAGCCCACTACATTCCGCCGAGCGGGTATGTGTAGGCCCTTTCTGCACAAACCAAAATAATAATAAAAAACCCTCCTGGCTATTTATTGCACCGTATCCCATAGTGTGCAGACAGGGTAAGCTGCCGTATTACTACTGCAGCGCACCGTGTCCACGTTTAAGGTGTTCGAAGGTCAGCCAAAGCAAAACAGCTGCAGCTGTGTACGAAAAAAAAGGGCAACTACTAGGTCCTGTGCGCGACCGTCTAGACGCGGTGCTACTGATAACTGCGACCTTTTAAAGCTGGCGGACTTCGGGCGACTGTGAAATATTACGCCATTGATTAAATGAGCTTGTACTTCGGGTTGCAGTAACTATTTGGGGTTTTTTTTAGGTGTACAGTTTCCAACAGGATGGACGTTGAAAGAGTAGTTTAATTGGATGTAATAATTGCATCCACACACACGAACCGAATAGCAGCATTCTAATTGAGTTAATATTGTTTGAGGGTGATGCTTATGATTTCTTCACGTTTGCCTCAGTTGCTCCGAGCTAATGAGATAGAAAAGGGAGGAAAAAAACCCGCACAGTACCGACCGATCATGAAATTATGTTGTATTATGTGTAGCTCATCATCGTACTGCTTGCTTTTGATCGGTGGAAACGAAGAGAGCACGAAAAAAAAGCAGATCCAAAGGCATCCGAAACTAATCGTGCCCATAATGCTCATGGTTCAGTATTGTCCCGGCCCGGCTCAAAGGCTTCCGGATGGAGCACATTTAAAAAAAAACGAACCCCTTCGTGAAGGCTTTCCCTACATGCTCATAGACTCACCGCGGAGGGTTTTGATGAATAATGAGCCTCCATTAAGGAAGGGTTTCATCCTTTCGTTACAGAGACCCGTGGCCACCACGGCAATCCGTGCTCGCTTGGTCTACGGATGGGTCAAATTGAGACATTTTCATCATCCCCAACCGCCACCAGACAGGGCCCTGCCGTGGCCCAACCTTACGGCCGGTACGATAGACGGGAAGGTTTTTGGTCTATTAATTTATTGTTATGACTCTCCATTAATATATGCCCGAGCGCAGCGCTTTTGATTCGGAAAGTGTTGAAATTAAAGCGGGAGGTTTTATTATTTCACCTCTTCACAGATTGGAGCTCATTAGAGTTGGTTGTGTGGGAAACAGACAGTCTCCTCCTTTGCAGGAGTTGCTTTGTACGCAGCATTCGTCATATTGCGTCCTTGTGGCAGTACCGCTGAGAGCTTAAACGTGTGCGTTTCGGTACTTAATGGATGATAATTGTTCCATCACCATACGACGCCAAATGGTATTCGTGGAAGAGATTGTGTCTTTCAACACTACTGCTAGTGGACTGGTAATTTCCTTCTAAAGAACACTTTACAAAGACACACAGATCCCAGGCGGTGTCTTTGATGCGTGTTGGCGATTTCTTCCTTCTTTTTTTTTACGTACGCGGTAATAGTTTTTAGGCGTTTAGCAGCTCTCGAAGATAGCAACCATTAGGATTATTATCAGCGATTAAGCGCAAAACAAATGGTGCGGAACTTGCGGTACCTGCGGTTTATTATGCTATTGCGAATTCTTTACCATGCTTGCCTGCCTGCAAAGAACTGCTCAAGGAAAACCCCAGCGAAAGAAAGCAATCCGAAAAAACACATGTATCTGTCATCATTGCTCGGGAAGACCGTTTAACCGTCTCCATTCGCGAGGGAGCGTTTGACGTATCGACGACGGCGTACGGTGCAATGATGTACGATTGCTCGCTAGCGCATCCCGTGTCGACGTTTTACGCGTGAAAAGGTTGAAAGCTATTAAAATTTATGCTCCTAGCTTAGCTCGCGGTCGCGATCGAGTGTCCGCTAGATCGCTAGTACTTTCACGGGTTTGCAAGATTCGATGCGAAATGCGAAGTGATAGTGTACCCACAGCAGTGCCTTGCTCCTTGCCTTGCCGCAATCCTTTATGTGGTGCATATACGCTCCTCTGGTGAGTTGGATTTGCGGATGAAAAATCAAACCTCAAACATGCGAGTGGGGAAGAAACAAAACCGAGGGGGGGGGGGGGGGGGGAGCGCAGGGTTAAAATCCAATAAATAATAATATGAGAATATGTTAAAAAATAAAGATAATGATATATCATAAAATCTAGCTACTGCCATCCGCACCGCCATCGATCAGGCAAGAAACTCAGGCAAGGCTACAGCTCTAACTGCAGCAACAAAAAGGCCCCCTTGGTAGCGATCGCGGCAGATCGCGGAGAGAAGTAAAAAACAAAAACCGTATGTGTGGCAGTTGCAACGCCGTGCAGAATGTGCAGAAGCTGCGCAAGTTGAGAGCCAACGGGCAGTAATGTTTTGAAAAGATATTTATATTCATGAAGAGGGAGGAGTCGCATAACGCTACACACGGGGTGGAACACGAGGGATTGCAGGCGGGTGTACAGATACACATACTAGCCATGCTGCTGCTGCTGCTGCTGCTGCTGATCGTTTTGGAAAGACGAGCGAAAAACGGAGCTGGAGAAAAATTATGATGCTGCAAAAGCTAATTTTCTCTTCATTCATGCTTTTGCCCGCTGCTTGGGGTCGGGAAGATCGGGAAGGAAGAGGCCCGGGAGGGCAAGGGTTGATGCGTTTCGTACGTTAGCGCTTCTGCACCAGCAAGAAGGGCTTCGGAGTGGACCAGTTGGCTGGCGGGCTGTGTACAGTGGCCGGTTTATGTGCTCTCGTTAGGGCAGCACCGGGTGAAGGTTTTGAATTTGCGTCGCCCATCACCCCCTGAGGGCGAACCGTTTCGCCCCGAAGCGAAGATGCACCCGCAGACGGAGACGGCCGGAACATGTGCGGTGTGTGTGCGGTGTGTGCATGTAGTTCGAGTGCGCTTCGCCGTACCCGTCCTTCTGTGCGGACTGCAAACTACAACCAGAAGCGTTTTTCGGACTATTTCGAACCAATCCCTCTCCGGATGAGGTTGCCGCCTTCGGTAGTAAATCATCATGTTGAAATATGGTATTTGGCTGCGACTGTAATCACGTGTATTGAAACGATCGCCACACGGCCAAAGTACACGGTAGGGCCAGGCCCAGATAGTGACGGATGTTGTTGCCGTCCGTTTGCTACCGCCCTTTCTAAGGCCCAAAGGACGCTGTTGTGAATGGGCCGGGATCGCGCGGTATCGCGAGCGTTCGTTCGCCGTTTGAGCGCGAATGAATGCTTCAAGCTGCCGCCAGGCGGCTTCGGCCAGCTTCTGGTATTTGAACTATTCGTCACGGATCCGCGCACGTGGTTGTCAGCCCCCTCGCGTGGAGAATCTAATAGAGACCTTTCCGCTTGTTTACAGCGCGTTGTGCAGCTTCCCCGACAAAGTTTCTGCCTGCTCGATGCGTTACCGTTTTGCCGGTGAGGCGTGAGGCGATGCTTGTTTTCACTGTAGGAATATTGTTTCTTAACCGGTTCGCGCGCACATACTGCGCTACGGCTGTGTGGCAAGAATTTTAATAGACATCAGGACTCTAGGAATGACAAGCAAATCGGGGGTTGTTCGAATGAATGCAGCTCACAACGATACAATGGCAAAAACTGTGTCCCCAGACTTTTTGTACCAGGCTCGTACCTCCGCATTAAGCATTTTTGCTAACCAAAGTGAACGTTGTAGATAATTCCCTTGAAATGCTGCTTCCCCCTTAATCAATTATCCCTCACAAACCCACACATATACATAAGATCGTTAGGCAGTAACAGCAGGAACAGCGACTGTCAAACTACCGGATATGAATTATTTCGTACCCGAGAGACTGATTGGGTGGTAGAAGCGACGAACCTTCTCTTCCCTGGTGCCGAACCAAGCTGCACAAACGGCACCAGGAATTAAGCGGTGTGTGATTAATTATGTGTGGTGCTGGAATAGCGATATATTCTGCCTTTCTACGTGCGGGAACGGTGGGCCTGCCAAGAAAGGCTTCCAGTGTTTATCAGCCCGGGCTGATCCTTTCACCTTCTCCGGTTGCAAATTATTATGAAAGCAGCCTTGTCTCGTGTTTTTTTTTGGGTTCGCTGTCTCTCTCTCTCTCTCTCTCTCTCTCTCTCTCTCTCTCTCTCTCTATCTCTCGCTTTATTTCCCCGAAACTTGGCTCCACCTGGCTTTGGGAAAAACAAACAGCAAAACATACACACACACACATGCGAGTAGAAAAACGAAATACATTCCGCACATGTTCGCGCTGGAAAGTGAATCGACGGAAAGATTATTTATTGCACAAGACCCGGCGTGCAAAAATCAGCAAACCCACAGGGACCCCTCACAGTGCACCCCTTGCCGCAAAGGGTGCTCCCACGAGGTGGGAATAAAAAATGGACTCAAATTTGGCAACAGCCTGGCGTGTGCGTTTTTGTGGTCGTTTTGTTCCGTTGTTTTGGGGCACCGAACGTTGCTTACCGTTTCCTGGTGAATTGTGCGCCTTTTGCACCCGAAACCCGTTTCGCTCGATGTTTCGTTGCATCAAACGGGATCGACGGCTGCCGGCTGCATCGATCTACAGTGGTTTGTGTAGTGATAAAACGGAAAAAAAAATCTAACTGTTTTGCATACATAAGTGGCGTTTTCTTTAAATAAATATGTTTATTGGAGTTGTTTTAGAAAAAAAATGAAGACACCGGATTTAAATAACCGTTGGAAACATACTTAAAGATAATGATAACCCACCAGTGTAGTTCCTGCACCTACTTTTCCGCTGCTTTGTGGCGAGTTTCGAGCACAAAAATCTACAACAAACCCCAAACAAAAAAAAATACCTTCACACAATCCTTTTGCGTACAGGAAATACGGCAACGGGCAAACAACCTTCGCGCGAAAAAAGGGCCCCACAATAAACCATACGGAACACCTGCTGGAAATGGAGGTTTCAGTTTCGATATGGCAGCGCATGCTGACCAACTGCGGCTGTCCCAGGACCCGGGGGCCGAATGGGTACAAGCAAGACAGCACTACACCACTGGGCGACCCGTCTACCGGCTGTCTTGAAGCCTTCGAAACCTTCCAGCCACGGAAACGGTTGGATATATCGAAAATGTTTCAACCGTTCCCCCCTGGGGGTGGGTTCGACTCGGTCGGAATTTCATACTGACGTTGGGGCGCGAAGGGCAGAGAGGAAATAAAAAAAAAAACAAACCCATAATGAAATAAAATAAAAACACACATACACAGACCGCACCGCACACTGCCTCAGTATGCTCTGGTGGCAATTTTGGAATTCGGCAGACGGTGAAACGATAAGCAGCCGGCTGGGCTCATGTAGCGTGTATAGCGTTTAACCGAATGGATTATAATGATCGCGATAATGCGAGACTGCTGGTGAACTGCTGCTGGCAAAGCTTACCGCTCACGCTCAGCAGGATCACTAGGTACGAGAAAGGGGAAAAAGGGCAGGCAAAAGGCCTGCAAAGCATTACATCGTGTTGTTCTACACGATTGTTCATAATTAACTATGCATGATTTATGGAAACAAAACCGAAGTCGAGCCCGCGGGTCGAGCCTGGTGGTCCGCGGTATCAAAGGCCCTGGGGTGCACACATCTAGTTGTGCTGCCGGCTCAGCGGCAGTCTATCAATTAGATCGACACAAATTTCATCAAGCTGATTCACCGATTAAAGGCGCTCTTGCACCACCAGTACCCTTTTCCGATTGTTTCAATAAAAACGGTTTGTTGCCTCTCACCAGCAGCACAATCGATTGATTATGATCAATGATCGATAGTGCACCGTTTGCCGTGTGATCAATCATGCGTCAGCTCTACAAAGTTTCGCTCCAAAACAACACCCAAAATCCGTACAGGAAAACAATCAAGCTTGGGAGACAAAAAACGCCAAAAAAGGAAGCCCAATCCTGGGAAGCGTTCCGGTATTGGGTATGTGATCAGAACCCGCCCAGTCCCACCGATCGTCGGATACGTCACGCAATGGTCGGCAAAAGATCAACAGCGCCGGCATCCTGCCCTTTTTTGCGATGCGCGATCTTGCGACGGTATGCGACAAAATTCCGGCACGACAATCGGCTGCTGCTGCTGCTGCGAGATCCGAAACATCAAAGCGAAGCGTACCGATATCTCGGTGTCCCGGATATTCCCGGCCGCTTCCACGGGTGCCCGCGCGCGCAAGGATCTCCTGGAGATGCAAGGAACCAATATCTATATTTATGTGCACGGTGAGCCTTCTGGTTCTGGCCGGCGAAACACGCAGCGGCGAATGACGGCACCACAAGGACGCCAAATCGATTTGGTCAATCTAATTTGTGAACATTTCTCGGGCCCGGAACGCACAGGAATTTCATTTCAACGCTGAAATCTCACTTCGGGATGTTCGGCCAGGTCCCGCGCCGCAATCCCGCCCGCGAGGTGTATTATTATTTTCATTAAAATACACGTGACGTCGACCGGGCGGGCGGTGGCCGCCTTTTGCCGACCCGTGGGAGATTCCAGCTCGTCCGGTGTGACGCTGTGCTGAGGGAGCGATCGGCCTGTGAGCGATCGGAGAAATAGTTGACATTCCTGCAGTGACTGCCGGCAGTGTCAGCGTCAGTGTGACGACAGCTCGGTGTGACTGATATAAATATCGAAAGTGTTTTGTACCGAGGGGCGAGTAATTGCCTCTTTTAATAGAATGGAGCTGACAAGGGTGTGAGGTGAAGGGAAGGTGTTGAGTTTTCGTGGGGTGAGAGGGTCGCATCCCCTCGCTTTTTAAGCTATTAGTGAGATATGCTTTGTTGCAGAGCGGCAAGTCGTCGCGGTACTGATAAAAGGCATTCCTTGCTGGTGCCTGGATGAGATAGACTGGGTTTGGGATCATTGGAGAAGATCACTGTTGTTTTTGAAGGTTTGGAGCATCCAAGGAAACCGAAAATGAAGGTTCTTGGGAATCAAGGGTCCTATCTGAGGATCCGAAATTCGCTGGAAGGACATCTGCCAGCGAGACGATGTTAATGGAGTAATCGGTAGGAAGTAATTGATCAGAATTACAACGAACAAAGCATATTCAGCAGCTGTAAGATCCAGCTCGATAACTTCAAAATGCACCATCGGGTATTTTGGAAGTCAAGTTGTGATCTTATCATTATAAAGTTCTTTGTGTAAGAGAAAGCCCTCCTAAAATCTGATACCGTACAAGGACTCACCCCAAACCCAACATCAAAAGGTGAAAATCAATTAATATCCTTGTGCCTTTCTCCCTCTTTTCCGATGTGTCACTTCCGCCACTTCCAAGTGCAATTGGTCCGCCACAGTATGGCTGACGTGATCACCAACTGCTCCCGGTACCAATGCAATGTGTTTCTTGAGGGCAATGCAACCGACACCGGGTGGTCGATTGAGTGGCCAATCTAACGCCCGCTCTTGCACGCTCGCTCTCTCTCTCTCTCTCTCACACACGCTCACCAGAAGAAAGCTCAAGTGAGGGCACACACATACACTCACTGTCAAACCGAGCAACAGGTGACATGCTGTGCCGTAGTCCTTGAAGATGCACGTAAGAGCACAGTCCCGGGGACTGTGCAATTATAAGCCAATTAAATGATTCCATTTTCGGGCTCGTACCCCGGTGGTCGGAGCTATTCCCGCCGGGAGCTCTTAAGTGGATGCGGTTTTGCTCGGGCAAAAAAAAAAAGGTTTTTGAGTTGCACCGGGGAGGGGTGAGAGCAATTGTATGCAGGTCGGTGTACACGATCCTTACCCTTAGGTGGTTGGCGTTGCAGCGGCAACTGTGGATCTGTTCGCGCCAAATCCAGACACCGACGGTGTGCGATTGTCCTACTGTTCGAGGTCAACGGAAATGGCTTTGAGCTGGCATTGAACTGTCAGTGTGCTGGTTTGGTGGTTTGGTTTGCTGCTCTGCCGTGTAATGTTGGAGGTTGTAAATTGAATCGTTGTGATCGGTACCCTTTCTATCGATAATGGATGAGGTATTGAAAGAATATTGGAGATCGTGAAATAGAGCCTTACGAGAGTACTTATGCATTTCAATCGTTTCTTCTTAAAATGCTCATAAACTCTCTATTGAAAGGCGGCTTAAACAACGTGTCTTGAAGATTGGCTCAGAGTTTGCTCAGCTTATTAACTTAGAATTGCAAAATCTTAAAACCCAAAAACCGCGTAGGCCACTGGCCCCAAAACCCACCCGAGAGACAAACATAAGGAACTGCAAATGACCGTGGATCACCTCGCTGACCATTAGCGAAACCGGTTCGCCGCCCAGTTCCCACGCTTTACTACGAATAATTACATAAATCGCCAGCGATTGTGCAAATCGCACGAAACGAAGCTAGCTGTGAGCTGTGCAGAAAATGGGTAAAATCAACACCAGAACGGGACCAGCAGGAGTGTGATGTTCTAGTTGAATCTGCTCTCCCGGTAGCTCGCCCCACCCTTCCTTTGCGCGTGCTATATGCAGCCAACTATGTCCAGACCTTTATGATGATCGGGCGATGTCGGGCCTGTCGGGAGGTGGCCGAACCAATATATTCCCCCATCCGGAACACAATGGGCCGGCATTCATGTCGGCAGGTTAGCGTTCACACGCTTAATCTTCACCTACTCGCCTCTCGCCCCCCCCCCCACACCTCCCAGACACGGAAACAGATTTGTCGAGTGTTGGAACACACTCCCGCCGCGATCGGGTCGGTTGGTGTGGTCCGGCGAGGTCCGTGAGATTGTTTTACGCTTTGTAGATTTCGGACTCCATTGTTTCAGCCCGAAGTCCGACAGAGGAGAGGCCCACAGAATCGTGGAGGAAGCGGGACGGAGTTGTTTATATGTGCATACATTTTCCGGTCATTTCCCCTACGAGTGCGGGTCGGGGAGTGTGTAAGATGGATGCACGCCATCTTTGCTGACTGTTTTCAAAAGAAATTGACCTCTGTGTAGCCGATGGAAGTGGCATGAATCTTCATGTGTGCGATGGTAAATTACGCGGGCTCGGTTCTGGTGGGCAATATCCCCCCTCCGGTTTGGCTTCTTGGACCATCACGCGCGCTATAAACACATCCTACACACTTGACTGGTAATTGTGGGAATCTACGCATGGGTGGGTCGCATCTTCAAGTGGCGCGCGTGATGCAACGCAACCATTCCTAGCCGGCGAAGGCTCTCTTCGTGGATGCAGTGTGTGCTAGCTAGAGATATCATTCAGCAGCAAGTTCTTAAAACTTAAAGCCTTCAAAATAAGGGCAAAACATATTCTGCCACCGAAAAAGGATACAAAAAGCGGAATTCCAAAGCCCCCTCAATTTCGGGGCACCCTTTCCATGGAGCGAGCCTTAAAATTAATGGTCAGCTTCGGTGCGCAAAGATTATGCTCATTCCAAAACTAATAACCGATCGAACGCACCGGACACACCCGTCGCTTTTGTGGCCGTGATAATGGGGAAGAATCTTCTCCAAAGAACAAAAAAAAAAACAACACCAGGGAGTGGAGTGCAATAAGACCCGAAACAGCTTCCGATCGCAACGGGTTGAGCAATTGGTCGGTGTTAAAGGAAGGAGCGAGGTCGAGAATGCGCAGAAGGGCTGCTTTTAAAATTAACCGAAACTCACTGTAACGAACTAGGGCTCAATTTTTTGGAACTCAACATAGCCGGGCTTGACATAGCCTTGAGGGAGAATTGGGAACCCTGCTTTCACGCACACACATACAGAAAAACAGCAACAAAGAAAAAAAGGACCGCAAGAACATAAAAACCGGGAGCATAATTCCTTTAGGCGATGGGACGCTTCACAGATGGGACCGGAGTGTTGTGACCGGCCCAGAAGCTGCTGATTGCAGACAGCAGCATCCTGTTTTTGGGGATGATGATTGGAATTCCGTACACACACACACACACACTTATGCGCACACGCACTGACCGGATGCGCAAATACTCGGGCTCAGATTCGTTGGCCGTGCAAAACCCGCCCTTTACGCCGCGGTGGATTCTGTTTCGCTTGGAATGAGCAATTTTTATCTTATCTCTTGCCGATGCAGTTTCTACCCTTGGTGCAATCGGTTTTTTTTTTCCGGTAGCAGTAGCCGACCGGAGACCATAAGTGCTAGCCGTAACGACCATAACGAAGCCAGCGTCACCGGTGGTGGACGGATGCAATTATCTCGGCAGCTTGGACCGGGTTCAGCTCGGCTCGGGCCGCTCAACTCCCCGGGAGCTATTATCATTACGGGAGCATGTGATTAGAATTGGATTTTGTTGCTTCATCGCTAACGGGGAGGAGGCTGGGCATGCCATAAACCATGGCGATCGGTTCGAGTCGATCGATGTGTCGATTCGTTCTGTGGTATCTGTGTGTTTCTTAAAGTGCCTAAGGACTAGGGAAGAGGCGAGTGAAGTAAGTTTTCTCTCTATACTTTTTGTAAATATTATTAAAGTGACTAGCTAGCAATAAAATTAACAATATTTTAATAATTTTAACAACCTTTTTATAGTATTCATTTCAAAAATTGTAATACTCGATAGCACGGCATGATAAAATAACGCCTCTTCATTCCAGAAAACCTTGTCTATCTTCCAATGATTATTTTGTTTATTTCAGTCTCTTTAAGACTCTCTTTTTCTAATTTAAACCCTTCCTAAGCTACAATAAATTATGAAATCTCGATAACACGAATCTACCCAATAGATCTCGAAGCTAATTTACATGCTCGCCGCAAACGTTTCACGCCAACCAACCTGTCACTAGTTAGAGTTGGGGAGGGAACCAGTCCGACGCCACCAGTCGCCGGAGTAATTCCAGTGGCGTTTGTGATAATTCTCCCTTTTTATTAATAACGATACGAAGTTGTCGATATCGGTCACCGAGGGCTGCCAGGACTCCCAGGGCCGCTTAGGGATGCAGCAGTAGCAGCAGGCGAAAGCTGGGCGAACCGTGATAATAACATTCGCGAACGGGCGCACACACTGGCTGGAAGGAAACGCGCACGCCATAATGCAATCCGATCCGGTCGAATGTCTCGTTACGATAAAGCTTGTATCGATTGTGATCTTTGTAGCATGAAAGAGGGGAAAAAAGCAACCTTTTGCAATGTTGCTGGCAGTATGTGTGTGTGTGTGTATTGGTCGCCGCTGGCTGATACGGGGTCTCGGTACATTAATCTACCGGGATGGGGTTTCAATCGATGTGGCCCCGTGTAGGAAACCACCGCTGGTCGCTGCAGTGCATTGCTTCTTGCCAGTACGGTTGCTCATTTGGTGCGACCGATTTTTGCCAGAAGGCACTAATCTAGTAATTGATTCTGTGTGCCCTTATCTCCCGGCCACTGGCGGTCGCGATCGGCACTGGCAGTTCGGTAGCAGTTATGTCGCGGTAATAAATACTGTCATTATGCACCGCAGCGCCAAGGCAGTGGGATACCTGTGCCTGGATGATAAGACCCGGATGGTGCAGACTTTCCCGTCCCGGTGCCCTCTTTCGATGAGGCAGCAAATTGGAAAAGTCTTTCTTTTTATTGCAATTTTCGTACGAGCAGCATGCAGCACAGGAGTATTGTTTTACGAATTGCACAAACAGTTACAGTAAGGTGTAGAACTTTTCCAACAAAACATACCCATGAATGTAACACGCTTCCGTGCTGCACAACATTAAACATTGCCTCTGTTTATTGCTTTCTTTCCCCTCCGTGCATGCTGAGCTTGATGAGCTTTTTTCGCTTCTGTTTTCGCCCACCGTTGCGTTTAATTCGATCGATCTCAGGATCGATCTCCCAGCACCCTTGCCTTCTTCCTTCACCTTCCTCCCCCAAATGCCCTCCGAAACAAAGCGATATCGTAAACATAAGAATAATTACATAATGACAGCAATAACAATAAAATATCGACGCAATTGTCTGCACCGGAGTTCGCTCGTTTGCGGTCGCCATGTTGTGGTCGCCATCAAGATCAGTTCGAAGTGACGGGAGAAGCATCGACGACGGGGTGGATGAGTGAAGCAAACGGTGCGGGTGGAGACAGAGAGCGCGGCCTTTTTTTCCAAAACGAAGCTCTATGCCGTACCTCGCCGGATTGGAACAACCGTAGGCGAATGTTCTTATTTCTCGCTCATTTCGAAATTCTTCACATCGGAGGAAGACACCGACACACGCACACGTGGATGGAAGACACCGAATTACCCAAGCGTACGCCGCCATCGGTGTTTTAAAAACAGATAGAAAGAGAGCGAGCAAACAAAAAGGCAACGTTACCAGTTTGGAGTTTTGGTTTTTTTGTGGGTGAGCACAAAACCAAACAGTCGCCGGGCCCTATAACCGCCCACCCCATTGTTTTGCTGGCTGAGTGGCCTTACCGGTCTGCGATTGGATCGCAAGCCGTGGGCCCGACCATACCGAGCTCCATGCGTGTGGGAGGACCATGTGGGAGGACCATTGCCAGCGCAAAATCGGCAGAAGCGCCCTTCGCGGCGGAAACCCTTTATGATGCTGTTGTGTGTTTTTTTCTTCTTCTTTCAGCTTTCTGTCTCGTAAAATCGTAGGGTTTTTGTCGCTCATTCGCTCTTGGAAAGGTTGTGCTGTACAGGCAAAGTAGCGTGGAGGACGCAAATTTATTTTTTTCGCGCATCCAAAAGTATAGCCTCCTCTCTCTTGGACGATTTGGTGCTGCATTCGTTCGGTACGCGTATGGAACGGAACACTCCTTTCTCATTAAATGGCGAAGAGGTCAATTTATTTCTTCATTGTCAGAGCGGGGAGCCCTCGTAGGTGGCATAATGTCTGGTGTGCGGGTGCGGGTGCCTAAGCCGGTCATGGGAATCGGATAGATTTCCATTAATTTGTGCGCGCATCGGTGTGCGACTTTTGATATGGAGCTTTTTTACATGTGCCAGGGTCAAGCTCGGGTGGTTGGTGAGCTACTTTATAACCCACATTGTTTCGCTGATGTGACACAAAAAAGCATTACTATGCAACTAATGCGCTAATACTTCTGGCTCAAGGTTCCTGCATTGAAAACGAAACAGGCTCAGGGTACCGTATGGTTGGTTTAGATTAGACAGAGATTAGGCTGAACAAGTAAATCCATATGACATTTTTGAGCTCAAAAATCTGGTTTTTGAGCTATTTCCCTTGAAGTGGAGCCTTAAACATGCACGAGCTTATGGGAATTTGAGAAAACTATCTTTAACATGAAATGTGATGGGATTTCTTTTCTTGAATTTTTCGGGTTTCGCCAGTAAATAACGTTTCGGATCGTTTCCGATCCGAACCAGCCGAATTCTCGTCCTAATAATTCGCTCAACAGTTGACTTCAATGTTGTCCGCTGCTTTAAAACTTTCTAATGTTACTCTGGTTCAACGCCTATTGGAATAAACCAGCATAATATGGAGTAAGCCGGTCTCGTGAAACACTCGTCAACTCGTACGACTTAACGACAAGCTCGTCATGGGCTCAAGTCCCGAATGGACCGTGCCGCCATACGAAGGACTGACTATCCGATATGGGCGGAATCAATAAGTCACTGAAAGCCAAGCCCACAAGGGGTACAGGCAGACCTTGCCGGGAACGGTTGTTGAGCCAAAGAAGAGGCTGAATATGGAGTCCTACCAGTATTAGCGGCATTACGCGGCTTGAAAGAGGGCAGAAACTCTTCACTGTGGTCGATATTCGGCCTTTTTCACTGCTGGTTTGATCCTTAGCACTATCGATGTTCCTGACTGTATCTCTACCATTAATCTGTACGTTCCTTCTAGGTCTCTCAGTCTTCGTCCACTATTGGGATGGCACTCGTCAAAGCTTGTACTGTCATAATGAACCCTTATTAAACTGTCTCAGACAGTTTAATACTGATTCCTATCATTTCGACTTTTCGTGTTCTTTACCTTCCTTCCGTTCCCCCCTCCAAGTCACAACTTCCCCCACTCTTAACACTT
>KI921207.1:0-10668 GCA_000473525.2 Anopheles melas | reverse complement strand
TCAATGATCCTCGCTGTTGTTAAAACTCTGTATGTTGCTCTGATTTGACCTCTATTAGAATATGCCAGCATTATAAGGAGTTCTACCAGTATTAGAGCCATTACTCGACTTGAAAGAGTACAGAAACTCTTCATTCAGCGCATAGTGCCCCTTTCTCCTTTGCCCCCCATATGCGATTCGTTGTCAACTTTTGGGAATTGACTCTTTAGAAAGGAGACGGCATATCGCACAGTCTTGCTTCACCGCTGGTTTGATCCTTAGCATTATCGATGTCTCTGATCTCCTCTCTATCATTCATTTCTACGTTCCTTCTAGATCACTCCGTCCTCGTCCTCTATTAGCCATTGCCACTCGCCGAAGATCCATTCAGAATGATCCCTTGCTAATCTGCCTCAGACAGTTTAATACTGATTCCGACCATTTTGACTTTACCTCCAAGCCTCCTCTTCTTCCACTTTACCCTCTTCCTAGATAGCGCAATTTTTGTAAGGTACATTACACTTCACTGATTAGAGCTAAGCAGCATTATTTTTAATATTTGCCCTTCATAGCGTTCAAATTAGTTGAATAAATAATGACCAACATTAAAAGGATCAGTTGTGTCCAATGTCTTTCATTAGATCAGTCATTATCCAATATGTGTAACTCGACATTGCTTATAGAACATCTGAAGTCCAATTTCAATCCATTGTTTGTTGAGGATTATATTGAAAAAATGTCTAAAATACATAATATTCATTTTAGCAAGAGGAAAAAATAGCAAAAAAAAAACAGCAATTGGAAGAAGTTGAGATAATTTCAACATCAAGAAACAGAAGATGACCCCCTCTTGAATTAATAATTAAATCTTAATTAAAAATGCAACCCTTTTATAATGTGAATTGCACAAAACAAAGCTTCCAAAGTGAAATAGCGTCTACCTACAATTTTCACTCGTTCATCATACACCGTTCCAGTAGCAAACTCCCGTGGTGATAATAAAAGTTCCTTAGCCCACCGGTGCCGTTGCAACGCGTGCCGTCTAGGCGGATCTTTATTAACCTGCAGCACGTTGCAATGCCTTGCCTGCTGCAGCAGAAAGGCTCACCCCAAGGTAGAGGAAGTATTCCTCCTGCCACCTGAAACGTCGCGGACGAACGCGAGAGACGTAGACGGGGGAAAAAAATATTGCATCGACGGTTCTCTGGCCCCACCGCAGCACCGCGTACAGGGGAGACTAACGACACCGACGACCACGAGTTCCCCATGCCCACAGTACTATCGCTCCCGTTGTTCAAGCACTCAGGGTCAGTTGCTTGTACACTACGTACACAACACCCCGCCGGTCAGTCCGAAAGCAGCACCAAAAATAACAAACATTTAAATTAATGCAAACGGTAACACAGTGCTAACGGGGTTCGCACGAGAGTTGCCCCCAAATGTGTGGCTTTAAATGGACCTCACCAAAAAATATTTTGGTTCCTTCCCCTCCGCTGTGCTGCTAAACCGGTTCCTCCCTCCAAATGTGTGGCCTAAAAATTGCAACCGAAGTAAAACCGTCTCTATCGCAAAAGTTTGTAAATACAGACACACATAAGGGTGGGGGGGGGGGGGGTGTGGTCCATCAGTTTGCCTTACCTAGGTATGTTGATGAAGTAGCTGACGACCCGCTTGATGTCTTCCGGCTTGATCCGCTCGCGCTTGGTCGTGGCCGGGAAGCAGATGATCGGACCGCCGCGATTGTCCCGGCCGCCGGACAGCAGGGCGAACCGTTCGTTCAGCAGCGGCAAGATGTCCAGCGCCCTTACCCCATCCATGGTTGCTGAGTTGTGGTGTTTGTTGCGCTCTGACCTGGTCTTATCTCTTCCAGAGGCTTTTAATTAATGAGCTCCGCGACTCACTGTGGCTCCGTCGCCCGTTCTCTCGATGAGTCACCCTCGGTCGCGGAAAAATGCAAATAAATGTGTATAGAACGGGGTGTTTCTCTGTTGGTGTTTTTCGTTGATCGCTGCTTGTGTTATCACTTTGTGGCGGGGGTTTTGGTCGAGTGTCGTCGTGTCACTGCTACGACAGATTCAAAACGAGGTGCCCGGACCTCGGTATGATTTAACTTCACTGTACACAATATTTATTTACGATCACTGTACACACACACACACACACACACACACACACCCTCACATTCACACTATGTATATAAGAGTAACTTCTTCCGGTACTCGATAGTAATGCTCTCGCGGCACGTGTTTTCACTAATGCGGTTCTATCTGCTCCACTGAACCTTTTGCTTATTTTTATTTTATTTATTTTTTCTTCTTTTTTCGTTCAAAAAGATTGACCGCTAGATGCACAACGATTCACTATCACTTTCCCGGTCTGCCCGGTCCGCAACGCTGATGATAACGATGGTCAACAGGCGAAGCTGCTCGCCGATGGCGTACGATCGTTTTCTCTGCTGTTGAGACGCGTTTTGTTTACCGTTTCGATCGGATTCTCCCACCCCTTGCCTTGTCGGACCGGTGCGCTAGCGACCGGTGAAGGAGAGGAACGGGGGCTGGCGGGCGGTACGATCCATACCATCCTCGTCACCGCGGCCACCAACGATCGATGACGGCCGGGCGGCGGCGGCGGCGGCGTCGTCGTCACAGGTGTCAACCACCATCCGCGGCGTCGATCGACTCGCGCCAAACCACAGACGACACGCCAATGACGTTGATGCGGCGACGGCGGCGGCTACGGGAACGATGATCTTGCTGCTGTTGCTGCTACGATCGGACGCGCGGGACGATTGCTGCATCTCTCGTATTTGACGCGACGCTCGATCGGTTTCCGGTTACTCCGGGTAGCGGGAGATGAAGCGGGCGCGCTCGCACACACACGCGGGATATCAACGCGGGTTGCGCAACGGCCTCCTCCTACTCCTCGAACGCTTGTGGAGGAAGTGTGCACAGCGGGTTCTTCCTGTGCTGGCCCTTTTTCAAACGAACGATTGCGCTTGCTTATTTCTATATTTGAACCACCCTTTGCTTTTTCACCCGATCGCGCACTAGCAGAATATTGGCTTCATTGGCGCGGCACAGACACCAACACCTGGCGTGCGTGGGGAGGACTTGCCACCCATTTTTTTTTATTTTTTGCTTTTTTTTTGCTGCCCACTTTTATGTACAAACGGACCACATACACGTTTAACAGACACAGACACACACACACACAAATGCTAAGGTATTCGAAACGATGTTAGGCGCGTGTTGCGTGCACCAAAAAACGGGATTCTAAGAAGCGAAGAAACACACACACACACACAATGGTATTCACAGTGGCACAAGGGTCTCTCTCTCTTTCTAAACACTGTTTGCTAGTTATGAGTTTCATGTATAATAGAGGGGGTTATTAACACGCCGTAGGAATGGATAAAATAGTGATTGGGATGATTTTCCTAAAATCGATAAGAAAAAAGAGAATTAAAATTAATTTATAAAACAAAACCCGTCACATCAAAGGGGTTTGTTTTTAAATTACACAACCCATTTTGCTCCTCTCCTTACTCCGGCAGCTTATTTATGGAGCATAATAAGCTGTTCCGCCACTACTCTACTGGCAGCTAATCCCGGGCGTAATCTCGCGCAAATGGATTGATAATCCGCAATGCAATTTACACTTAAAACATACCCCCCCCCCCCACACACACACACACACACACACCCAAAACGCTACATTACGTGCGATTCTATTCCCCGCAGTATGTTGGATCTTTGTGGCAGGGCCAATGCTGCCAACAACAACAGTGAACTGATAAATTGAAAATCATAAATCCGAAAAGCACAGCATACGCGTGCTTTATCTCGCTTTTCCACCGGCATTTTCTTGCACAGTTTATGGTGCTGGCCGGGCTGTTGCGCCAACAACAAAGCAGGGGAGGGTGATGTGTTAAATCGATGGTAATTTTTCGAAATCTTTCACACCCGGCCATTCATATCTGCGATCTATTTTCCTCCCGCGTCCAACGTGCACACGATCGGTTTTCCGCTGCCGCACGCAGACAAAGAGAGATCTCATCTCGAACAAATCGAAATGTCAAAACCAAAGTAACCGTTGGCAGGACACAGCGGAACAGCTCCTCTTCTTCACCGGATGAACCGCTCTAAAATGAGGGAAAAACAAATTATTCGACAGTGGACAGCCGGAAGAAATTAAGTGAAAAAAAATCCAATTAGAAAGAACCTTCAAATGTCAACTCTACCGTTGACCTTCAGGTTCAAATGCTCCGTGTAGTGTGTGTTGGTGAGCACACCACCTTTGAAGCTTTTACCACATCACACAGCTGTTCTTAGCGTCGATACACTTCCCAGCCTGCACCGACTGATGACTTCACAAACCGTGGAAAAGAGGGGAAACGGTGCGCGGCGTTTTCCACGGGAAATTCGGGGGGGGGGGGGGAGCGTTTCGCAATCCCGTCCTCCAAACACCAGGGCCTGCTCGCTCGCATGAATTTAGTGCAGATGATGATGAGGTAGCAACCAACATAACTCGCAGCAGACGCACGCTTCGCTGATTAGCGACCACCACCAGCGAGTCGGGACGGAAAACGGACGGACGGACGGTGCATTACTATTGCTGCTGGCCTGCGAGAACAACACTCAGCCAGCTCATCATCCCAGGAAGCAAGTAGGCTGTAACGTCCTCCTCCCCCCCAGTGCTCATTACTTCATAAAAGCGGCTGCAAGTGGAAATGTGCATAGGAAGCCCCGCGTTGCTACGTTCTTTTTGCCTCTCTTTTTGCAAAATTTTGTGTTCTTCGTTCTTCGTCGTCGCTCTCTTCGTAGCAAAGGGGCAGCAGAGGTAAGCCCACCGCACTACACACACCCGCCGTTTGTTATGCTTTCTTTCCGTTCTTCCGCACAGGGCACAGAAACACACAGGCACACAGGCACATCGGCACCTTTTGCGGTGTGCAATTTCGTGCACATTTTCACCTGCAACGGGGAGCACTTTTCTTCACTTCCAATTCCGCAGGCAGCTAATTTCGATTCCACCTTTCATCGGACGCACACACTGTCACTGTCCGGTTTTCGTTCGCACGGCTGCGGTCCGTTGTCTGCGGTGCGCGACGTTCGTCTGTGTGGTTGTTGCTTGGAGAGCCAACCAAAACAAAGCCATCGTCGTGCGGGCGCTAGGGCTAGCGGCTGGCTGCACACACGCACACACCGGCACACACCACCGCCGTATTGTGCGCTCTCGTCGTCTGTGTGCGTGCTGCTGTGAGTCTGTGTGTTGTGTTTGCTACCATAAATGTGACAGTACGCGTACCCAAAGCAGGAGAAGATGAATAAAGAGAGCTGTCATCTTGTCGATTTCATTTTTCCTACCGTGCGCTCTCTCACTCTCTCACACACATGCGTTCACTCTCTTTCGTTCAATCGCCCTCTTCTTCTCTCTTCTTTTCTCACTGGCTTCTGGTGCAGCAGTTTGTTTCTCGTTTTTTTTTTTTTTGCTTCCTGTTGCCGCCGGGTGGATGCCAATTTCCGGAATGTCGGCTACAACACCATCCCCTCTCAGGCCACCAGGCCCGCCTGATGCAACGAGGCGTGCACTTGCAGCGGCGGGGAGATTGAAGCACGACGATTCACACAGCCTCACACAGCCTTCTTTCTATTTCGCTCTCTCACTCTCTCTCTCTCTCTCTATTCTGCACACTGAACCCTCCCTATCCACCCACCTACCAACCACCACCACCATTCCTAATCTTGAGCGAAGTTAGTGAAGCGAAAAACACAAGACGAAGGATTCTTCTCCGGTACGATCGGCTTCGCAACGCCTTTTTTGTGGCCACCGCAACACGGCCAACCCGCCGACGGGTGCCCAGTGGCCGACCACAACACTGCAGAACGATGTTACTGCTCCATATTGCCCTTGCGGACCAGCATCCACCACCTTTCTTATAAACACACACGCACACGCACACACAGGTCACGGCATCCATCAACACACTCAGCACAGCGAAGCCGCTAAGCGAATGGAAACACACTAAAAACAATTACTCTTCCTGGTTCAATTTTCATGTCACTTGTGTGTGTGTGTGAGAGTGTTGTGTCCAACAAAAAACAAATGTATTTTGGCCAATTTCTATTGCTATTTGGCTTCCTGCACGTTCTCGGTCACCTCCGTTCAATGGCTGATGTTGCTTGCAACTACACAACACACAACACAGCGACGACGTTTTCCGTCAAAATAATCGACCGAGAAATCGAACTCTACCCATCTCTTTCTCACTCTCACTCTCTCAGCGACACACAAGCACGCAACACACACACACACATGCACACGCGTAGCTACGCTTCCTTTGCAGAACGCGCATATCTTTATGCTCTCGCTCTCTCCCTATCTTTCTTCCGCATTTTCTTCTTCGCAGACACAGTCGCGCTCTCTTTCTTTCGCTTCTTCTCTTGCCTTTTCTGCCTTTCTTTCTCTATCGCTGGTACGCATGTGTGTGTCAGTGTGTGCGTTTAATGTCGAAACATTATGCTCGAACAAACAGCACACTTCCGATGATGATGGCGAAAATTCGGCCTGCGCTCAAGAATGTGGGGCAGAAATTGGAGGAAAAATGGATCTCAGCAATCAAAAACATGGATTTTTGCTATTTAGATGATTTAAAAAATACCAAAATTCGCTTTTTTCTGTCGGTGTAAGATTTTTTTTACCCACAACATAAGTATCCTTCCACGCCCCTTCTTCCTTTGCTCGTCTACACCCCCACCATACCCCCCTGCAAAACAACGATTTCTGTGACTTTTGCTGCACGTTAAAACGCTCTCACAATTTTGCGCATACACACACACACACTCCACTTCCGATTCGCCATGCTCCGGATACGTTTTGCAGGAAGAGTACATTTGCACCGAAATCGCTGCGAAAGGATAGGAATCAATGCGCCCCTTCCCTTCCTTCCACTATCCTTTATTCACACGGGAAGGTTCTGTGTAACACATGCGCCTACTGCAACCCTTTCCGCCGTGTCTCCTCTGTTGTTGATGTCAAACGGAAGGATGGAAGGTGGGTTGCAACCCCCCCCCAAAAGCTGGCCATTACCATCGATTACCCCACCCGCACGCCCAAGCAAACGGTAGCCAACTTTACGCTTTCACCCTTTGTGGCCCAGGGCGAGGAGGCAGACGGAAAACCAAAACGGAGAAGAGAGCACACACACGCACGCGGGTTCTGCGGTAGTTGATTTTGGGATGCAATTTTAACGCGACCTGCAAGCACGCGCGCCCGCTGCCCGACAATGCACGCGAAAACACGCGTATACGCAGCCACACACGGGACGCGGATGGTTCTTTCTTAAAAAAACAAACCCGCTAACCCGCTTGTAAAAGTGTGTTTGGAAGGGTGGAAAAAATACAATACACTGCACTTTGGGTCGCTGCTGCTGTCGCAGGAGAAAATTTCCGCTTTTCCGCGGAAAAGTTGATGGACTGACTGACTGACTGACTGCACGGCGAGATGCGCGAGAGCGTGCGAGCGAGTGAGCGAGTGAGAGCCGTTTTCTCCTTGTTGTAGCGGATGGTGGGAGCATTGTCGGCCATGGCATGTGACGTTGGAGATTGTTTTATCCTTTTTTGTATGGAAAAGCCCACTGTGCTTAGGCTGTGATTTTGAACGCGATTTTACCGGTTCGAATTTTAATTGTTTGGGGGGTTAGTTGTTGACAATAAAAGAGCAATTGAAGTGGAAAGTAAAATTTTGTGAATTTGGTCGATTTAGAGTTTAACAAATAAAAAAAAGCTCAACAAACATTTTAAGGCAAATTTTTGTCATATTGTTTTTGATGATTTAAGAGGTTATTTCTAAAACCAAAACGTTAAGAAATCAGAAAAAAATACAGAATAAAGAAAAAATAATAACAACTTAAATGTGTGCTCCCCTGTTTATTTTTATCTTCAAATATTCGATCAATTTTGAAACGGTTTTACCGATTCGTTCAGATCACTTTAAACGGTACACCTTAGCTTGTGCACCTTGGTCGAACGCACTGTCAAACGCTGTTGTAAATATACAAACACCAACTGACAACAAAGGAACGCCTAAAAAAATACGTTGTACGCGTCCGAAAGCAGCAGTTCAACGATTCCGTAAATGTTGCTTTATTGCTCATCTCCACAACTACCAAGCTAAACCACAATCCCTGCACACAGAATGGCAAAAGCCCCGGCGAAAGAAGAGTACGAGCTGCAGCACTTTAACTTCTCTTTGGAGGAATTAGTGGCACAAAGTAAATACACCGATCCGCCCGGCAGACCCTTTTCAACCACATTCATTCAATTCTTTTCGCTTTTCCAACACAGATGCCGAAATGGTACAGTCCTTGCAGAGCAAACTGCTGTCCCGCTTTACCGAGAAGCTGATCGAGAAGCGACAGATCCCGCCGGAACCGGCAGAACGATTGCGGGCCAGCTGCAACAAAACGGCGCTCGCCATGTACGGCGACTGCCAGCCCGCGCTGGACCGATTGAATGCCCTGTTCCGCCAAACCTTCGCCATCCCGGACAGCGTGCTGCTGCCGACGGATGTGCTACAGTCGCGCGGCTACACGGAGGAGCTGGTCGGTTCGCTCGAGCAGGAGGTACGGTCGGCCAAGGATGCCGTAATGCAGGGGGCGGTGTTTATCGCCTCGCTCGACGCGGAAATGGAGCTGCATCGGGCGCTGGAACCGTGCTACCAGGCGGAGGAGGACGTGGTCGAGCTGCTGAAGGAGCTGCAGGAGGAAGAGATCGACCCGCAGGACGTGTTCGATATGGTGAAACGGATGGAAATCGCCGGCATCGTGGAGGGTGCTGACAGCCAAGTGGATAGTTTGGAGTTTGAATAGATTTTGCAGAGAGAGAGAGAGAGAGAGAGAGAGAGAGAGAGAGAGAGAAAGAGCGCAGTTTAGTGTCAACTTGTTTATTTTATTACAAAAATAACAGAAACGGATGCTGCATCGTGATTGTGATTGGCATTCCCTTAGCAACCCTGCCCAGAAAGTGCATGTTTTTGTGTGAGTCTTTTTCATATGATTTCGTCCACTGCTCTGTATGTAAAGCTTCGAGAGACAGAGAGACAGAGACTGAGGTCACAATGTACGAGTTTCAAAACGAAGAAGAAAAAAAAAGAGCGTGATAATACAAACTCGGTAACAAAAAGGGGTACGAAAACGTGTTAACAAACCAAAACCCACTCTAGGAGGCAGTGTAAAACCCTAGCCCTTTCCCCCTGCAGGGATGATTGCACTTTTAAACCCTTCCGCCTCCCATTCCTTTTTACAGCCCTGGTGCAACGACGTTCAGGAACTTCATGAACACTTCCACCCCGATGAAGCAGGCCGCATTGGCCGGGAACGCACGCAACATCACCGGCGTCACGCCCTTGTACAGCGCGAGCGGTCCCTCCCGGCGCATCAGCTCCCGGAACACGTCCCGGATGCCGTTCGGGTACGAGCCCTCCGGGGCCGTCTGCAGCCGCGACTTCAGCACGTCGGCCGGCATGCCGATCGCCCAGTTCGCGATGCCCGCCATCCCGCCGGCAAAGATCGTGCCGAGCAGCCCGATCGATGCGTCCTTCTGTTCGCTCGCCTTCGGTGCCAGCGCCCGCTGGATGTACTCGTACGTGAGGAAGTACATGCCCGAGGCGGGCACATCGCGCAGCAGCGTCGCGAACGCGCCCTTGTAGATGCTGCGCATCCCGCCCTCGGCGTACAGCTGCTTCGCGCAGTCCACCATGCCGCTGTACTTCTGGGGCGAGTTGCCGCCCTGCTGGATCTGCAGCAGACACTTGATCCGCTCGCCCGGCGCCATCACGGTCGTGGTGAAGATGCCCGAAAACGCACCCGCCGCAAAGAGCTGCGTGTAGTTGAGCTCCTCGTCGGGCGTTTTCTGCTGCAGCCGCTTGCCCAGCCCGAAGCCGAAGAAGCTAACGGCGAAGATCGGCGCCACGCCCGTGATCGGGGCCGACATGCCCTTGTACAGCCCCCGGAAGCCTTCGCGGGCGATCGTCTTCTTGGCGCAGTCGAGCGTGCCCGCGTACAGCGGTGCCTGGCCGGCGGCGGGCAGGGGCATCGTCTGCAGCCGCACCTTGATCGTGTCGAGCGGGTGGCCCGCCAGCACGGTACAGATGCCACCGAACCCGCCGGACAGGAAATACTTGATTGGGCTCTTGTTTTCCGACATTGCGTGGCACTAACACACACACACACACACACTTCTGTCCTTTCACCTTTCTCGGGTGTGATGTAAACGAACGAACGAACGAACGGGAGAGAAGGCAGGGGGTAAACACAATGAACGGTATTGTGAGGTGGACGGGTTCTAAAGGCCTCGGGAACGAAGGGAAACTGTAACTTAAAAATTGAACTGAAACTAAACGCACCGGGCACGATTAGAAGCGCGTCGATGATATCGGACTGGTTCGGCGAAAATATCAACCGTGATATCGCGACGACCGACGGATTAATGCGAGTCTCTTCCTATTCGTCCCGGAGTTCAAAGTACGCCAAGATAACCAAAATATTATGACATTTCACTGTGTGGACGTCACACGCGGCCCGCACAGTTGGCGCTGGTGCAGGAAGCCGTTGACCAAAAGATTTGAATTACGTTTTCTGTGAAAGTTAACGGAGGAACGGGATTTTTTTTTCGTAAATGTGTTCAGGTT
>AXCO02007368.1:0-14867 GCA_000473525.2 Anopheles melas | reverse complement strand
ATCCGACAATATCTCAAACACATTAAACAAACATGTCCTTCGGTGCTGCTCTACGACCAATTCCAGGAGAAACTGCTTATCTTCACCAATGTGTTCCAGTTACACAGCAGGCCACCGCCACTGCACGTGCATCAAAGGGCACACCTTTCTTCCGAAAGCAGATACCCAACCCGATGCCACAGTTTGATCCCTTCATTTCACTACGCATCTTATGCATGCATTCCTACGGCAACTCCTGCCTGATTGCAAACTGCACGGCAAATCTTTGCCAAAAAAGGGGCTTTTGTTTCTATCGGCACCCGGGATCACCCAGGGTAGGTAAGGTTCGGTAAGGTTATGCACGCCGCCCTATCGTCAAATGACATCCGATGACGGGTGCATGTCGACCGAGGCTTGCGCATCTGCGGACGATTTCGTCTCGGCTGGTTTTGGCAGGAACGGTTTCAACTTTCTTGCCTTTGACCAAAAACGGCAATCAAGCAAGAAACACCCGTACCGTTACCTGTTCCGGCCAGCCCTGGAATCCGGTCGGCTTCCGTCTCTTTCTTGAGCGTGCTGCTCTTCCCGTTGGTGCGTATGTAGTTGGCCGTAAATTGAAAAGTTCAATTACTCCTTCACCGCCAACGCCGTGCACCGTAAGAAGGAAAAGCGATTCCAATCAGCATCTCTTTCAGAAACGCATGAACAAAAGCATGCGTTGTTGGTAAGATGGCAAAGGTGTTCCCGGGAGGTATACTCGTTTGAATACCAAAGCCCCGTATGCAGGGACGCGCCGACTCAGGATAGGTTTTGGCAAGACGATTAAGTTCGCACCCGGCGGAAAGTCTTCCTTTCAGAGCTGTTGTTTCTTGTTTTGTTGAAGAATATGTCGAGACGTTTGGCACGCTCGTGGTACTCCGAAGGATTTTTTTTGAAGCAATTAAGCGTCTTGCACATTTGCCTGATGCACACCACCGAGATGTTCGGGAAGGAAAGGACCTGAGCCAGGACAGGAAAGGTGCACCTTCATTAGGCGTTCGTTTTGAGGCAACCGGCTGCATAGAATTGTTCTTTGAAAGGCTTGTCTTAAGAGGATTAGGCAAATGGTTAAGAGAAGCTCGGAAAAGGATGCAAACTACAAAGCTGACGGGCGATCTTCGTCGATCCTTTACGGAGCTTACGGAGTCATGTTTGCGAAGGAAATTACTTTCGTTACAGCTCTTCTCCTTGTCCGTCTTGCTGATTCCTCAATATATTCGTAGATTCAGCAGTAATTTGTTTTACTCTGGAAATCTTCAGGCTCCAACAATTAAACACTCTCCAAAATCATCAAATGAGCAGTGATCTTGACTGACTAGTAACTACCGAATCGATTCAGGAAAGCTCTTCAGGATATTACAACCTCCTGTCCAGACAAAGATCACTTGAGCGAACGTCTTCATATGAAACATCCAAATGAGCAGTCCTATGAGCAACTTCGACCTCTATTCAAGCGCTCCGGATAGTTTCCAGGAACACAGCTTCCCTTCCAACTACACTCTCCAAAAAGATCAAATCATCCCACAAACGTTGCAAAACAACTCGATTGCGTTTCGTTCGACCATTGCTGTATGGTGTAACACGAACCAGCTCGATCCTAGTGTCCATTTTCGTCCCGGGGGTTGCGTCCTCTTCAAGCTTCATGAAATAGCATCCCACAAGTGGAATCTAACCCCGTCCTGTGCAACCTTTTGTTTTGTTGCACTCCTTTTGCATTGTCTCTTCTCGCATAGTCGTCGTCATCGTCGTCCTGCTTCACTAACACCAGGATACGAGAAATTCTCCTTTGTTCTGCTTTAACGTTGTTTGATCGGTTTCACTTTTTTTGCTCCGTTTTCTAGTTTTTGCCAAAGGAAAAATCGTATTTTCTTAAAAGGACCAAGATGTGTTTGTCTGTGTGCCATCGTCCCATTTAGTGTTGGTGATCCTCCTCTCTCTGCGCACCTTATTACAAACGGTCAACGTTTCGGGCGATCTTCTTTCGCTGCAGGTTTCGGGTTGCGTTTAAAATCTATAATTTCCCGAAGGAAACGAGAACACAAACGCAAAACTAGTTGTCTCCTGAGTTCGCATCCCTTTTTTTTGCTTGTCTGTTTTCGTTGGCTAGCCTCTTCTGGGCGACGGAACTCTTTTGTCTGGGTCCAAAAACCTGAATGATTTATATTTTGCCTGCAAACCAGTTCGCTTTACTCGTTGATTATCTTAGGTGTGTGTGTGTGTACCCTTCGGGATGACCCCGTAAATGAAAGATCGTTTTTTCTGCAATTCCCCTTTGAAAGTTTCGCCTCGTACGCGGCCAGGTATACACGATCAGGCCACAGACAGGCACCAACAAAAAAGCGCATCCGATTATTAACATTGCATTGCGTCCACCCTTTTGTCCAGTGTGGGTCGGAAAAATCCTACCGAACGTTGCTGGTTAGTGTTTGCGTTTCCCATCGGATCGTAGTGCGTAAGCAGAATTGAAAAAGGGATGTGCAAACGACGGACGGGATAATCGATAATGACAGTGAACCAGTGCCAAGGAACGTTGTCGATCGATTGGCCATGGGAATTGAAGTGCTATTCTGGGGCCGGATGCGTTCAGGTATCGGAGCGAAAGAGTTATTAATCATCGACATCCACGATTTACGAAATTCCATGACATCGGTAAACTTTTAGTTGTAGAAGACGAAACAAATCATCAATAAATGACACAAATATTACGAAGCTAGCATTTAAATCTCACATTTAGTCATACGATGTATATGATCACTCACCGTGATCTTTCTTAGATAATTATTTTGAATAGGAATTTCTGAACGATTTGGAATTGTGTAGTTATCTTGAAAAGAACCATTAACTTCTGTTAAATCTCACGATAGTCAACAAATATTAACCGATGCATCGATACCTTCAATGTTACCAGAAAGTCCAAATCTTCATCCTGCAATCTTCCCCGAGATAAGTTAAAGTAAATGGCTTTAATATCAAAATAAAAACATTGATGTGCTATATTTTTTTATAGGTTCTTTGTGGCTTTACTTTTACTCCCATTTAGTGGTGCTTGATTTTTATGCTTTTTTATCTTGAGGACTCGTAGCACATATTTGCTTTTTTGTGTTCTATGTACCTTGAATATAAGAATCTCTGTGCAACTGTGATCGTCTTATTGGCAATGAGAGACCCATATCGTTTTATGTTTATTTCTAGATTAAAACTGTAGCCTTCCACAAAATACTACATTTTGTGTTCTACCCACTATCTCCATAAATCAATGTATAAATGTTTTAGTTTCTCTAAGACCTTGTTTCCAGTAAATGTTTCATTTGATCCAGAAGAATCTACAAAAATACAGGTTTTATCAAAAACTATGCCGTATGGAGTTCATCTTCCCAATGTATTCCCAGGAACCACAATGACATATTGGTTTGAAGTCATTACCTTTATATATCATGCTATAAACAGCTAAAAATGCCACACATTTAGAGTCAATCGTCTATAGCAAAACATGTAGTAAATGTATTAATTTACTAGAATTAGATTTAAGTATTTATAATACTAATGCGTTGATATAAATCCTGATAGTAGAAGCTACTGTGAAACCTAAATGCTAGTTTTTACATTGGATTTCTCTCTTTCACACTGAAACGTTATTCATTGATCCATGGGGAACCATTTGCAACTGACGAATAGATCGGACACTTACTAACCATGGTCATCCATGCCATCCTTTCGCTCGTCCCATATGCTTTATGTGCCCTTCCCTTCCATACATGGAAGGGATCGAGCCCTGATGTCGTTGCCATCGCATGAAACTACCCCTTACCGTCGTACATTACGTACGCAAACGATTCGAAGGGATCGGTTGGTACTCTTACCCTTACTACTGGGGATTTCAAACTCGCAACATGGCTGCTCCTGCAATTGTCTGTCCACTGGTGAACCCCTGGACAACGATGTCCAGTCAACACGAGACGCGAGCGAAAGCATAGCCATAACCCGCTTGAAACCGACAGCACCGGTGGCGCTGACCAGTTTTTCCCCTTTTTTTGCCGTTCCAAAGCACGTCGCTTCAAGTGAAAAGGGACCCTTGTTAAACATATGTTTCAACTCGATTCTGCGCGCGCTTTTTTTCAACTCCGTTTCGTTCTCTCGTTATCTCTACCGATTCGTTTCAATTATCCTTTGCCCGGTCGGTCAAAGCGTGGTCCAGTTCCAGAGTTTTGCTGGAAAACCGGAGGAAAATGGACGAAACGAACAGAAACAAAACAAAAAACGCAGCCGTCATCAGAGGATTCGTTTTGCGCAAAAGGATGCGAGGAAAAATGAGGAATAAAAAGGGCACAACAAAGGGGGCAACAAAAAAAAGATCAGACACAAACATGCGCTAGCACAAAACCGGCAACTGGCCACCGGGTATCGCCTATGGCCCGTTTTCGCCTTCTGACCGACCAAACTGACCACCCGAGGAAAAGGCGCTCGATCGTTTTCAGGCAACGTTTCGGTCGATTCTTCGAAATTAGGATCGAAGCTAATTTATCGCTGCCAGCCAGCGACGTCGGGGGAAAGGGTCGCGCAGATCCGGACGTCCCGATAGTGCCGCAATCTCCGCCGAGATCGACGCGCCACGTTCCACCGACGCTCGACCTACCGACAACACCTTGCGTCTGACATGTGGTTCGTCCTGGCCGGCCTGATTACGTGCAAGCAGGCGACCGTGATGCGTTATTTTCTTAACGTATCTCGAATGGCTCGCTCGAACAAGGCACAGGTGAAGGCTCTGGAGTCGATAGAGATTGTAGGTTGGTATGCACTGGATTGGGTTTTGCTGTCAGGCAAGATAGGAAACTAGCAATTGGTATCAGTAAACGGGAAAAAAGAAAAGCGGTTTCTAAACACCTGGCGGCTCGTGTCCACGCGGACAAGTGTTAGGAATCATTTATAAATTAGTCAAATCTTAATAGGGCACAATGAGCGGGTTTTTTGTGTTATCTTCTATTGGAGGAGCTTTAGTGTAGATGTTGTACAGTCATGTTCATTCTTGTTTACCCATTTCCGAATGTGTAAATAGGGATAATAAGAACTGGTTTGAAGCTGGTTTGTAAGTTTTTAAGATAAATTCTACAACTCTCTCAATTGAGAAATATTATCAGCTCAAGTCAGAGATATGACACTTAAATCGTTACATTTATAAATCGTGCATCATGCGTTTCTGCTGTAAGAAACCGTCCAATGTCCATTTGTAGCATATCCTCCAGTGTCTTTCCAGACATAGATGGTAAGCTGTTATGATCAACCTCATGTTGTGTGCAATTAATTGAAGAATTCGAACAAGGATGCTTTAACAACCCGTCAGGAGTTCAATACCAATTCTAGGGTTCAAGCAAGTTCGCTTTTCTCCTCTTCTCAGCGCGCCGACCATTGTTTATGACTGTTTATAGATTTAATTCTCCACATTTTACATTTATCGTAAAGAAGAAGATGTGTCTGAATATGCATATTTTAGGACTTCAATGACTTTTAGATAACAGTGTGCAAAGAGAATTCAATTTCAAGGTAGCAACCTGGACGCTTCTTGCCGTCAACAAGTCATATCCTAACAAACTTTGGTTGAACATTACGATCAACTTAACGCCAGAAAGGTTATCAACAGTGCAATATATTTATAGAACCAAGCCGCAGTTCAACGTATCCTCCTACAGCTTGGTATTTGAACACTAGCGCACTTAAAGAGGATAACAACGAGAGCAAGTATGCGTTTAAAATGACCCAGACAGACTTTGCCTTCTTCTCATCACAGCCTTGTTGCACATTGGAAAACTTAACATCTTGCACAACGAACCACACACATAAAAAAGTGGCTCCATTCTCTTGCTGCTTTACCTCTGCTAACAGCACACACCAGCAATGACTTTGCTGCTTTTCTCAACACCCTCAGATCCATCTCGTGTTCGATATCCAATGCGATATAGTTGTACACAATTTTTCATATCCAATCGAAGTATCGAGAGGTCGTTCGTTTTTTTTTTTGTTGCTGCCAACAAAATCAAACACTAACCAGGGAAGCAGGGGTAAAAAATACGTCCTGAAACCACCCCCAAAGAAGCAGCTCATCATCATCATCACCATCGACAGTGTCGTTCGGTTGCGATTGATGGAATCATCTTCAATCACATATATTTTCTTCTGGGGCACTTGAAACGGACCACCTCCTTGGTTTTTTTTCTTCTTTTCAGACACACACACACACGCACATACACTAAACTCAACCGCCAGGCCAGAAAATCGATCCGGCACGGTGCGTAATGGTGACAATTTCTTTGAAAGATCCATTCCGCCTGATCCATTCGTGAAGGACATTCAGTGCCCCTGCAAACGTTTGCTGAGGCAAAACCGGTACAGATGGGTGTCCGGAAGACTTGCAGAAAACATACACACTGACATAAAAAAGAGACACCCGAAACATCAACAACATTGGCATTGGATCGAAAGTGAAAATGGTGGTTTTGTTGCGGGCAGTTCAGCAGGCAAAAGCAAAAGGAAAACGATTGTCATCAGAGTTCGTGCATTTCGTGCACGGAGTCCCCCGGGCAGGACGGTGACGGTGAAAAAGCGACAGTCAAACAGCGGTCCCCGTAGATGATTTATTGCTTATGCTGCACAGCATGTGCCCAAACCGTTGCTACGGTTGCGAGTGGTACGTGTGGGTGGTCAGTCTGCAAATCGATCATTTTGCACTGTTGTTAAGTTGGATGGGGTTTTTTTTTTTTTCAAAAACCACACTCTCCCTCAAGTGCTCAAGTCTAATTTGTTTGTCACCAAATTGAGCCATTTCGTTTCGTGTGTCGGGGGTGTCGGTAGTTGGCTGAGCGGGCCATCATTAGTAATGGGAAAAAGGGGGTAACGAATGATCTTTGGCTTTCATTCAACTAACGGGAGAAAGTCCTCAAAAGCTCAATGAATGCAGCACGCTCGATTTGGTACGCTGCTCGAGATCATTCAAGAGATCATTTGAGAAGCGTTCTTCAGGTGATGCTGAAGAACTTGCTGAATGGAAGTCCTCAAGATATTTGGACACGGTCGAACGGTGGTGGCGTTGCCAATTGGCCAACTTCAGCCCGACTGATTAAGCCGTCATCGATCATTCAAAGCACACACAGCGATAGAAACGGCAAGTGAATGCATTCATTCAGAGATTGTACGCAGCAGCAGCACCCGGATCACCAAATACCTACCACCGTCTGGGGCTGATAAGCACTGCAGTACCGAAAAGCGTTGGCTTTATCGGTGCGTGCATTGTTTGCCCTGCAACCAGCTACTAGCCAGATCGGATCGAAGAGTGAGTGAGCCGCTGTTTGTCGGCAAATGTAAACGTGGCACAATGATAATCGTGCCCCGATCGACACTACACCAGAGGTCGTCCCCGGTCGCATGACATTACTGACCAACTTAACTTTTGCCCCCAAACCAGCGGACGAACACGGAAAGCCCTTGCTGGCTTATCAGAGCGACAGGCCGATACGGTTGATGGTACCACATTATTGAACAGTTATTGGCAGATTGTTTTCCCACTGTGGGATTGCCTTAATCGGTACGATTGGCGGTGGCGCCCTTTCGAGTGATGGTGATTGGTGGCCCTAACGTGAAGCGGAGGTGAATTGGCCCCTATAAAAAGGGGAGGGCTATCAGTGGCGCTAGTGGAGTGTTACAAATGGCGAAAGGCCTTTCATTCATGCCTCTAATTACTCCGTTTGTGGATGACATAACAGTGCAATATAGGAGCTTACACAATATCAACATTTTACGTCCCTTTTTAAGATTAAAAACCTTCTAGATCCTTATAAACCCTTCTTACAAATTATATCATACATGTCCAAGTTTTTCTTATTCTTGGTTAATTATTACAGTCACGTTTAACTTTTGCTTCTTCACAATATGTTCTAAAACTCACATGTCTTTGCATTGCCTTTTTGGGATTTCTCAAAAGCGTTGATACTTTTCGGACACTTTCTGGGCTTTTTGTGGAGTTATTTTATAGAACAAGACATTTATCACTTCGCTTAGTATTACTTAATGTCACGTTAAATCTAATAATGGATGTTCACTGTATTAAGTTAAATGAAATGTTAGGATAAGCATCAAGAAGGAGTAAAAATGTGTTTAAGTTGTCTGGTAAGTTTAAAATCTTTCACAACAATATGCACATATACTGGTAGAACATAATTAGCTGAAAATTTGTTAAATTTTCAAAATAATTCAAAAACTTTTGGAAATATACCTCAGAGTAATCCTGCTTACTTTGACCCAACAATGTATGAGTCTTTATATAATGAATAAAATACGAAATTTTTATGATTTCCTTTTCTTGAAAAGCAAATACTGAAAAGCCCTTAATGTCAACGTTCTCTCATCTTACTTATACCGAAACTCTACACATTTCATAGGCAGGACAACCAAATTCTTCTAATTGTCATAATCATTCAGAGCTAAAATAAACATCCTGTTAGGATTTACAATTTGCAGGCGCATGTTGCAACACGTACCAGGCGGATGCCTTCAAACAAGCTCGTGATCGCAAGCATGATTTCGGTTCGTGAACAACATCCCCCTCGCTTACAATCGCATCTACTTGTCTTCTAGTCGGTCTTAATCAGTTCAGACCTTCTCTTCAAAGAGGTCTGCCATACTGGGAAAAGTGCACCGGAATTTGGCTATCGACCAGACGTCAAAAACTCGTCAACAGCTCGCATGGCCAGTAGACGGACAAAAAACAGTTCCCATTTCCAAATTGACCGCATCACCATCGGTAAAAGGCGAAAGTGCATTGTCCGACCTCGCTGATAATCGTAGCAGAGCAGTAGCGTGCATACGTCCTGCACCATCGAAATCGGTTCTCGGTTAATGTGCAATCGGTAAGCAAACATAAATTCGCCACATTCGGGTTGCAAAATCTTCACGCTCCAATCTTTCGCAGCGGACGAGTTGCGCCCCCTTTAAGCGGACGCCTGGGCGCGAGATCGCGCGCGCACGCTCTAGCCTGTGTAAAAATTCATCGCAGTTCCCGTGCAGACCCGAGCCAGACGATAAGACGTGTACGGGATGCAGCAATGCATTGACCCTATTTTTTGGTAAGCGCTAATTTTGTCTAAATCAGCAGGCGATAAGCGATGGCGGGCTTTTGACCTGTTTGCCCTATCTGCAACGGGGGTTTGGACAGCGAACGGAGACCTCTTTCGCTGATTGCGATCGTGCGAGTTGTGTTGCTTGTGCGCCGAAAATAAGCAAAGCGCCGACCAGTTGCACCAGAAGTGGATGAGCGAACCGACCCGGGTAGTTTTGAAAAGGTGGTGGGATGGGGAAAGGGCAGAGAAAAACGAAAAGTAATGATTCTGCAAGGCTAGCTAATCGGATGATCGTTAAAGTGTTAGTATGGGGATCTATTGCATCATTGAATTTGGTTTTTGGCTGGTAATTAAAAGTAAGGTCAAGTGGGCGAAAATCAGGCCTCTGCAGACTGGCTCCTATCAGTTACGGTTTTTTTTCTATTGGAGGTTCTTTTTTGTTTTTGTTAGACCGATTAGACGAAATAATGAACTTGAGCAAAGTCACAACCCTTTTGCATGCTCATGAAGTATAAACAAACCTTCCGCGATGATTCTATGCCAGATGTGCCCGGCTTAATTGCGCGTTTTATAATCGAAGCAGTATGAATTACAAATTTAATAGAGTAGGTTAGGAAATAAACATTTAACAAGTAAATGAATGTTCTGTGTATTGTCTACTTATGCTCGTAACAAGAATTTCGACCACACCAAAATCAATCTTGTGGATACTTTCAAGGTTATCCGAGGTTTTCCGTGAAGTTATACGACAACAGAATAATTAAAAAGACAACTATGTGACTAGTTTTACTGAGTTTTCAACTCGAGAAATTGAGTTGCAAAGTAAACTTTTTCATACAAAAGCTCATCAAATCAACCAGAATTGTCATGCATATAAAACGCCTGATAAAATTGAACTTGATACATCATGATTTTATTGACTTCAGGACAACATACAGCACCGATAGATCCAACCGAGATAATTGTTTATGAAAACAGATCCCGGAGAATGATCTTAGTACTAATCCAATAGTAGGTAGGATGACATGTATCGATTAGAACCCAAGTTTAAAGCAATTTGTAAAAGATTGCAAAATACTGCAAAAATCAAGCAAGTGATTCACTTGATTAAATGCCCTACTTGTCGAACTAAGTGGATCATTGTAGTCGTAGTCAGTTCGCCGTCGAGTCACAGTGAGCAATACAAGGAAGTGATGGGCGCTTATAAATTCAGGAGGTCGAGTAGGGATAGGTAGTCGATGTTGTTATTGAGTAGTGTAGCCACGAATTGTTGTTGAAGGAGACCGAGAAGTAACAGCCTCGAACTAAACGTCAGAAATGGGCTACAGTAGATGACCGCTAACTGGATGTGTTTTACTGGAGTTTTTTTTTGTTAAGTGGAAGTTTGTTAACTGAAGTGATTCTAAGTTAAAAATCACATAAAGGTCAAAATATGAAACATCCGGAATGTTACGAAGGGAAATTCATAGCAAATCTGGATTTTTCTCACAAATTTAAACTGTCAGTTAGCGGTCACCTACTGTACCCGGTGACTCAAGTCTCTCAGCTTGTCAAAGGGTTGCTGGCTTCCAAACCACCGACGCATATTCTATTACGGGACGAACAAAGCTTCAGTAACGCGACTTCATACAAAACTAGGTTCTTGAATCCATTGAAACAGGAGCCCCAGTAGTTGATTACACATGGTGGAATGATATGAAAGATAATGCAGCAGTACGGCTTTCCTACCAAGCTGATCCCGCGGCTGAGAATCAAAACATTGAGATACAGCATCTTAAGAGTCAAACAACAATCATTGACAATCAGTCAGAACCATTTCAATTTCGCTGAGGTTTATTGCTACACTTTCTACCTTGCTCTGGAATGTCTCACACAGATTATTAGTTGAAGTTCACAAGTTTGAGGCTCACAACACGTCAGTGCATTTCAAGAATATAATAAATTTTAAAAAGTCTGTACATTGATAATAATGACTCTCCAACCCAACAGTAAAAGTCCAATGAGCAGGGCTTTCGATCTTCAATTTAAACGTCCTAAACGAACAACAATTTCCAATACTTCAATATGTTAAACATACAACATATTAGCAAATCTACTCAAACATCCGAGTTTTCCCTTCCAAATTATTTGATATCCCAACACGGACGCTTTCCTAACAATCCATAAATCGATTAAAAATCGATAGCTCTTCCTGGACCATAGTCCTCAAACTAGCCCACAATGATAGCAATTTGATGTAGCCATTCGATAGACTGCATGTGGTGTTCAATCCCTTACCCGTCATTCCCGAACCCGTGAAATCCATATTGTTTTCGGACCCCTTCGCCCAGAAACACTGCACACTGCAGCAGAAACGTACAAATAAAAAAAAACAAGGTAAAATAAAACGTAACCCACCACTTTCGGTTGGCGTACGCCAAATTTTCGAGGTGTTACGCGAAACCCTTCACTGAGAGGAACCCGGAGGTTCATCTCAAAAGGGGTCCCTGAGATAGACACACACACACAAAAGGCAGGCACCGTTAAGTGTAACATTCTCGATAGCGGAGAGGTGATTTGTCGTTAATCCGTGGTCCTGCCATTGTTTACGGTCGTATGTGTGTCTTTGTACGTGTGTATGCGCGAATTGCTATCGAAGGGATTGAGTTAACAACACCGGAAACCGGTAAATAAGCAAACCCTTCATTCGCCCGTTCTCAAACGTGTCCGGTGTTGTGTCAATTTTTCTTCAACGCAATCATTCGTCGATTGGCCGTTATGTATTTGCTGTTAATTCTGTTTTTGAACATTTTGCCACTTTTTTGTTCGAGTGCAAAAACAAGAAGAAAAAAACACACAGGGGGAAGAGTTAAGGGTAAGGGTTGTTGCGATTCGTCCCCCTTTCTTTTCAGCAAGGGTGATGTTCGCTCAAGGGGTTGTCAATACTTTCCCTCGATTATATGTTGTTCCCTGTTTTTGTCATTCTGTCCATGTGCGGCTGGATGGTGTTTGGATGGTGGATCTTTATTTTTGAAAAAAACGAGGGAAAATTTGGTGATTTTTCCCAAAAAATGAGATTTTTTTTTCTACAATACCCGTAGGGATAATTAGTTCAGGGCACGCGCCACATCCGCAACTGTCCAGCTGGTACACTACGAAGCGAAAAGAGTGAAGGAAAAGGGGAAAATTGAAAATAGCACTTTCGAACCCAATCCGTTCGATTAAACATTTCGCATCTTGGTGCGTTCACGCAGGCACGCGCGCGCGCACACACACACGATCAGATCCGGTTGTGATCCGGTTTAGATTTTAGGGTGATTTTATGTTCTTTTTACGATTTTTAGAATATTTTTTTTTAAACGTTAGTGTGGACAAACGGCAGCGTGGGTCGAAAGTGTGGAGAATTGATGAAAAATTGACACCAACGAGTAACACGACATGGCGCAAATAAAAGTGAATAGTAAAGGGGGGAAAAATTAGAGCATTGTGAAATCCAATTGTTTGTAACGGTTTTTCTTTGAAAGAACAAATTTACAGTATCGGCTCAAACTAATCGATGTGTCGATTGATTTCAAAGGAGTTTGTTTCCTCCTGTTTGTTCGTTTGTTCATAACTGTTTTTTTTTGTTTTAAGTTATATTGCATTAGCTGTATCGTAAGGTTTTTTCCGTCAAATTATTTCGAACAAACAATTATTAATTAGCATCACCGTGAAAGAGATAATCTGTTCTTTGCTAAAGTTATCTCAAAACAAATAAATTCACATATTCATCATTGCATACATTCGCAACCAAGCGTAATGCAGTCTCACGACAAAATAAATATATTCATACAAACGTGTCAGTTTTAATTATTCATAACACACATAACAAAGTCCAGATGTTTCCCATCAGCGTCTAAACTTTCCTCCCATGTTTGCAAACATCAACCTTCGCTCTAATGCAATTTTAAGTGTTATCCTGCGTTAAGTACGGGTCAAATCGATCAGAATTCTTCACATATCTTTTTACTTTTTTTACCTCTCTTTAACTGTCCGAGCAGCTGGCCAGCAAGATAAGACGCAACCGAATGCTTTTGGTCCGGAGCACGGGGAAAGAAACATCGTTAGGATTGTTTTTTTGGAACGTGCTAGCACGTAAGAAGCACAACAAAAAATCAGTTCAATTTAGCCATTTTTTTACACCACACTGCCTGCCAACAAGCTCGTTGCAACGATCCACACCCGGGCGCGGAACACAACAGAAGGAATTAAAACATCACGCACCTTTGTTCCGGTAGGTCAATCGCTCGAAAATGGACACACATTGAGCCGTTGCCGTTTTTAATGCGTTGCATCATGCTTCTCGGTACATGCTTCCGGGCCGCAGCGTCTCCGAATCGATGGTGCGCAAGGAACGACGCAACCGAAACGCACAGATCTTAAACAGATTGAACCACTCGTCGATGCAAGATGTCCGAGCGAATCGAGACCTCGGAGGGTAAAAAGTGGAATGAAAAAAAAAGGGAAATACCATTTCTCGAGCCTCCGTTCCGTGCGTCCAGCTGGCCGTACCGGACAAGATCCTTTCGCCTCGTTTCGATTGAAAGAAACTGCACTGCACCCCAAAGCCAAAGCCAGTGGACAATGATCGGGATTAACCGTTCGATCCCTCGGACCGGGCAGGGAAATCTGTTTTGCGCCCTTCAACCAGCGCAGCACCCCGATTCCGGTTTTTGGTCGCTTTCCTAGTGCGTGTGTGCCTGTTTTGGCGCGCACTTCTAATACCGTTGTTAACAAGCACTCAAGCAGCGAGCGTCTTCTGCATACCGCAACAACTCCCTAGCGATGCCAAAACCACTCGGTCCCCGGACCCGGTCGTTATGATTTTCATCTTTTTGCAGCAAAAATTTTCATACGCAAAAATCGGCAAAAACCCCTGACCGTGTTCTCACGCGCGCTTGTCAACGGTTTTGATTAGGGGCAGCAGCTACGCGAAACGTGTGTACGACACGGTCGATTTTAATTACGCACCGGTGGGTTGGGCCCTTGCTTTGGGGTCCGAGACTTTGCACAAATCCCGCACTTCAAATGGCAGCAAAACCGGAAGCGGCGGCATGTTGATTGCACTGTAAAATGAGACGATTTTTGCGGTGACCAGTGAAAGTTGCCGCGTTCGTTGATGACGTGTGAACGCATCAGTGTAATCATCGCCTGGGAAGAGGAAAAAAAACAACACTTTAAGCGACGAGTAGTAACGGTTGCGGCAACGAAAGGACCCCCTGCAAAAGGGGCAGAGGAAGAACATGTCCAGAAAATGAGTTGAATTGTGCTGGAATTCAACAAACTGTCCATCATCGATGTGTTAAAGGCGTGAGAAGTGGCGATATCGTTCTAATTAGCAATGAATGTGATGAGACCTTTTTGGCGGTTACAGTAGTTTTTTTTGGTTTCCTTGATATGAGATTTTTTTAGACATTTCTAGAAAAGTCCAAACTTTCATTTACAGCAGCAATAGTTAAAAATCCAATACTTGGTTGATACTGGAAGTTATAACAATTTAAAACCCTATTTTTCTGCAAGTAAGTCTTGAGTAATTGGATTAATGATGAGCAACACATAATAATTTAATATACTTTGTAGTAATTTTAAGTAATAAAAGTTAGCTGATTCGAAATCCTCGGAGCTAAATGCACTAGCAAAACTTATATTCCATGTAAAATCAAACAGCGCTGAAAGATAATCAATTTAATTACAGTTTATGATATTCTTTCATCACAAAATGGAAAA
>KI921206.1:0-13272 GCA_000473525.2 Anopheles melas | reverse complement strand
GGGGGGGGAGGATGGTTGCTGGAAGAAAGCTTTCCGCCCGACGATGAAACCGTCTCCGCCACGTTCGCCCGGTACGATTCGAAGTGGTTTGCAAACGGATGTGCAGCAGTCGCGCCCTCCTGCCCGTTTGTCAAACTCTCGCGAGCGAAACGCACAACTTTGCAGACATTCAGGCGTACAGCAGTAACAAGGGATAAAACTACAAGTTTCGGCGCTTTCACGAAAGTTGAGCGCAGTTTTGTGATGTGGGACACACACACACACACACACATACATGATTTTAAGATCGATCGGGCATACACACACACACAAACCGTATCGTAGTGTGGTGACAGGCGCGGTCGCGCAGAGTGTACAAAATTTAATATTCAAATGTGTGCGAACCCTTTTGTAAATCGACGGGTGGTTTTACGGATCGATTTGTAAAACCCGACTCTCGCAGCGGTGGTAGTTTGGGCGGAGGAGTGATACCTATCAACACACACAGACACACACACACATACACACAATCCAGACAAGCACTTACATCATCGTCGAGCAGCGGCGAGTGTTTCAGTTTACGTAATCGATCCGGCACGGTGTCCCGTTCTCCGGAGCTTGTTAAGGCCGAGCATCTTCCGCGCTGTGCGTAGGGAGAAGCAGACAGGGTGCCACGCCTCCCGTAAGCGAGAGTAATTATTCTGTTTTGCGTTCCACGTTTCGCAGAACCATTACACCGCACTGGGAATTAAATTAAAAAGGTAAGCTGCTGCTCCTCCAGAGCAGAGCGGAGGGTTTTGCGCGAAGGGGCACACACATTTCGGGTGGGCTGGCGCTATATTGTGCCTCACTCTTCCACGCGCTGCGCTAAACAATCGGTGGCACAATCGGTGGGGCGGCGTCGTGGAAAATCAAATCTAAAAACCGTCCCCGCCAAGCCGGAACACCGCTGATGATTGCTGCCCGGGGCGCGTTCTGTCCGTGGCATCAAACCGAGCTTCGGTTCAAAACATGCAAAGTGCTGCCGAGTGGTACCGGAAGCATTACTCCTGCTGCCCGCTCATTAACACACTTACGTCTTAAAAAACAAACAAAGATTTACGAGCCTCCGATAAGGCAAACGGCACACGAAAGGCCAAAAAGCAACAACAAGCAGGAAGAAAAATGGCTAAACTAAGCCGAAAGAACCATTAAAAGCAAAAGCAAACCGCTTCCGCTCGGGTCAGGTTGCTTTGTCGGACAAAAAAAAAACGAACAATAAAAACAGTCAGCCCTAACAGTGAAGCAGCAAAAGCATTAAATTTCATTTTTACACACACACACACACAAATATATACAGGGAAAAACAAAAACCTTAAACAGCGGTACCCGAAGGCTAGCGACAGGGAAAAGACAATGGCCCCGCGGGAAAACAAAAGTAAAAACAAAATTATCATCACAATATGTTTCCAAAACTGGTGGGGGGGGGGGGGGGGAGGCTGGCTGGAACAGGGCTACTGCCACGGCTGGCTCTGTTGAGTGTTTTGCGCCCCATGTCCCGTGTCCCGTGCTCTGCCGGACCGTATTGACAACATAATCGTCGATGTTGTGTTCCTTTACGCGACTTTACACTCGTCGATTCTGCGGCCGGATCGATTTTGGACGTTCATTTGTGTGTTTTCCTCGTCTGCTGCTTCCATCTCTCTTGTTGCGCTTCCACTGGGTCTGCCGTTTTGTTGGGGCTGTCCCCCGTACACACGTGCGCTGCTTTCGTTTGTGATTTTTGCTGTCGATGTTGTTGTTCGCTTTTGCCCCAGTTTCTGCTGCTTATGGTACGCGAGTGGAGATTGTCGAAGCCCCCCCCCCCCCCCCCTATACGTATAGAGAGCTGAGTTTCTAATTCAGTTGAAGAAAACGAATGTATTTTGGGACGATTGTGAAAATAATATCAGATTTATTGTAATGATATTAAAAAAAATCATTTATACCGCCTAAAATTATGCAATCATTATTACAAAATGTTTGTTTTAACCCTGGTTTTAGAAGCATTAGCATTTTTTTTAAGTGGATTAATAAAAATAATCGCTCACACATCTTAACCCCCCCCCCCCCTTCCTTACAGGAGTAACCATGACGCTGGTGAAGCGTCGTAAAGTTTACGCCCCCTTGCATGCATTTAGGCGGCAAAGCACCCTGCTCTACATCAACGCCCCTCACCGCAAGCGTTTGCGGTTAAGCCTCGCGCGAACAAATTACGTCACTTTCAGCGATGAAAATTGCTGCTGCGTTGTATTGTTGCTTTATTTTCCCTTCTCTTTCCTTTCATCCCTCCACATTTTCACAAATCACAACCTTCCCTCTAGCAGCTGGACGAAAAGCAAAACAAGAAGAAGGAAAAAAAAGGTCCCACCCAAAAGTTTGCCTGATCGAAGTATTGGAAAGCAAAGGCACAACTTGTTTCATCTCGCATCTTTCCTCTACCCCCCTCTCTGCAGCAAAGTGGGAGTAAATAATTACAGCACGACAAAGTGTGCGGGTCACACTTCGGGTCAGGGCACAGCGGTCCAGCGGAGGAGCGGCGGAGAGATTGTTTTTCCTGACGCGACCACCCTTCAGTCAATCGTCAAACATGGTTTTGACGTTTTGCCGCGCCAGTTTTCAGGGCGCGGGGAGAGGAGCGAAAGCGAGCATGGCTACGTGGCCGGCGCACAAACAACTTTGTTCCGGGAAGAAAAAAGCGGCCAGCCATCATTAAAGAGCAAGCGTTTTATTTTCTCTCTTCGCTTGCCGTGCTTGCCTTGCCAGTTTTGGGGTCGGGCTTCCCGAAAGTAATAAGCATAAGCAATCGCACTGCCGAACGGAAAGAGTGTGCCGAGTATTGAACACGAAAAACAAACAGTTCGGTAGAAATGAGATGAAACTGCATCTTCTTTGTCGGCAGCGAGCAAGCGAGACAAAACACTGCAAACTGTGATCAGTTGCTTGACAACAATTATTTGTATTGCAATTTCAGCAGAAACATGCACCATGATAAACGAGTAAAGGAAATGTAATGAACAAGCAGATAATGGACCCGGTTTCCAAATTGTTTCCAAGGTAAGAAAAATAAGAGATAGAGATAGACAGAAGAGCAGAAAACAAACTAAACGATTTTACTAGCGGCGCGGCAATCATGTCGATGCTTGGTGATTGTAAAACAACGCGAAAGCGAAGCCTAAAACAATACGACAGTTAAATAAAAAAGATAGAAAAGGGAGGGTAAACCCCATCCCACTCTGGCTCAAAAAAGCATCAAAGCAAAAAAGGGGAAATGAAACCGGAGCAACAGTACAGTTTCCCCAAAAACGCTTCCAGGACGTGCAAGCGTTTACAATACGGCGATTTTTTGTTTCTTTCTATCCTGCAGCAGTCCCGGAAATGAGACTTTTTTTTTTAAATCAACGTTATAAAAATGATGACAGACAGGAGCCAAAACAGCAGCAACAACAACAACAATGGCAGGAAAACATAAAAAATAAACAAAACCTAATGGACACGCACAAACGGAAAAAAAAACACACACACACGGAAGCAGGCGCGATTTCGCCACCTCCAAAACTGGCCATGCGCCCGTGTTGTTGCCTCAAAGTGGAAAAGAAGAAAACGATAGCAATACGAAAAAAGTAAAAGTAACACACACACACACACACACATACACACACAACCAAAGGTATAAAAACGGACGATGCAACTGATTTAAACGGACAATGAAACGTGCCCGGCATAGCGATCAGGCAGCGCGGGCGTGCACCCAGCTGCGTACAGACTACCGGCACCTTAAGCGGCACACGCGTTGGCCGGGCCGGCCGGACCCCTTTTTGGTGCGGTATCGCATAATGTGCTTCGCTTTATTAGAATATTATTTTTCCACTTTACGGCCGGCCAGAGGCAACGCGGCAATGTTAAATCGGATGTTTTGTTTTTCTTTAAAAAGAAAGTATGTAAGAAAACCATCAAACCACGCTTGATGCACTGTGATTACGTTGGGCAGGCTCGTAAGATGCTCGTAACAGCTCCTGCACGGTAGGCAAGCATTGCATACTCGCTAGGCGGTTTTTGAGTAGCCTGGATTTTATTTTTGCTACTAAAGCGCTCGTGTGCGAAAAAAAAACCCGCCTAAATGTATGCATCAAACCGCACGCAGAAACCGATCCAATCCGATCAGAATCCGATCAGAACGACCTTATTGAAGGAGCCGTCTTGTGACAAAACTGTCTTCAAGGCATCGCATTAGAGAAATAGCGATTAAACACGACTTTTGCTATTTTCCGTTGCTTTCCTTTTTTTTCAATTTCCCTGCCTGCACACACACACACGCGGATTTCACGCGTGTCGTTTGCAGGAAGGAAGGCTTGTTATTGCCATTTCCTTCTCCTGCCACGCGTGCATGTGTGTATGTGTGTGTGGTGCGTTTACGCCCTTCGTTCGCGCCCTCGTCTGCGGGCTTGTCTAATTGGCTCGTTCACTTTATTTCCCTGCGACGTGCTTTCCCACCGTGCTGGAAAGGGGAAGGAAAAAGACCGTCATGAAACCAACCCCCCCCCTCCGCCCCTTCTCTTTCCCGTCAGTTTATTGCCATCCAGTATCTGGGTGTGCGTGGTAGTACTGTTTTTCTCCTACGTCCTCTTGCTTTGGGCGAAGCACTGGTGCGGACAATGTCACGTTTTCGCCAGCACTGCTGCGTGAGCGGTTGCGGTCGTGTACGCGGGTCGTGTGAGTGGGTTGGACAATGGGGTGAACAAAAAAAAAAACGTCCCACCTCGTCGCCATCCCTTCCCAAACGCTACATTCATCCTTTGAAGGAATGAACCGAAGAGCAACGGAAAGAGAGCGCCAGAAAAAAGCAGCCCAAGACCCGCTAAAAACCCTCCCCACCGGATGCCATATACAAAGATAATCATTCGTCAGCGTGTCTGCCCGCTGGTGGGGGGGGGGGGTTGGTAAATGGGGAAGAGGTAGATGAAGGAAGCAGCAGCTGCTACTTGGTGTGAATATATTTAATTTCTGCTCGTATCTCGCAGCGGCACCGCAAGTCAGGCACAGACCGGAGCACCTTGAGTACTAGCTCATAAAAATGTAAAGTACGCAAAGCTTTTGATGGAGAGGATGCAGTTGTATAGAATTTTTGTTTAAAAAGTGCTGCTGCTGCTGCCGGGTGGCAACGACTGGTTGGATGGAAGGAGGATTTTCGTTGGGTTTTTTTTTGTTTTGTTATTGCCCTTTCTGCGGACCATAAAACGTTCCCGCAGCTCGTTCGGCACGAGGGACAGAATGTTTATTTGCCAGCAGAATGGGACGATCACACGAGCGCAACGATAGCAGTGACTTTGTTCGCTACTGGGGAAGGTAGTTTTTGGGTAGCGGAATAATGTATTTGCTGTTCGTTCCATACTGTAGGGGGGGTTTGGTGTTTTTTTTTTTTATTTTATTTCAGCCAGAAAGGTTAAATAGTACCCATTAGGCAAAAGATCAAACAGCTAAATAGCATTAAATTATTTTACCACGAACGAATCTGTTCAATTGACAACGTGGTAGAACAAGCGAAGCGCGTGAAATGTAACGCTGAATTAAAGTGTAATTGCGGCAAGCGCCTAAATGTATGCAATTAGAAGTATTTTTGCCGCATTAGATAATTGGTAAATTGGTGTCCCTTTTGATTACTTTTTCACACACAGCAATCAAACAACACCTTTGGCTACCTAGTAATTATCAATTTGGTGGATGTTTTACTTAGCTATGTGGCTTTACATGGGCGAGATGAAATTAGCGAGTTGAAATTAATTGCTGATTATTCAATGCGCTTGAAAGAACCATTTATTGTAAGCGTTACGCGAAACAGTTTGTTCCATCTGGGCAAATAAAAATACCACTACATTAAAGGAACGCTTCAAGTTTGATTGAAGTAGTTTCATTCGATCGACTTTCGATGTAAAGTATTACAATCGAGTCGTCTTGTAAGAAACTATCGTTGTCGCTTAATGTTAACACAAGCATGCCTACCTTTAGGCGCCTTCCAGCAGGCGTACTGCATCGCACTGAAATGAACCAGGCAAAACCATTCCTTCCCCACACAGTGCACAAGGGCACACAATTACCGGCACAGCATTATCGGTCTGTCAACATCTTGTTAAGCGTGTGCGAGCGGGTGTTCCGATTGATCCTCCAGCTCTGCTCATTTTTATTGGCCCATCAACAGCACCGACCATGCGCTTGATGATGTTTTTTTGTCAATCTGATACCGCAACCGATGGAGTGGAGAGAAAAAAACACACACACACACACACACACAAACTGGAAAGCTTACCATACTGTAACAATCCAAGGAAATCAAAACCTAAAGCCTGCTGAAGCCCTCGCCCGGGGGACGCGGTGAAAACGCGCCTGCTGATTGTGTTTCCCAGCCGCCGGTTGCGGGTACTCGCTCGGCGTACGCTCGACGCAATCAAAATTCAGCGCACGGCCACAGCTTAGGGAAATATACCACCGGCGCAAGCGTTTGCGGAAATGATCCGCACATGAAATAATGGCTGATAAGGAGGGAAGAAGCTGGAGGAATATGGCGAGCTAATGGTAAAACAAAACGTGTGTGACGCGAGGGCAGAAAACACGAAAACCTAGCATTTCGTTTTCCCTTTATTGTACATACACACAAACACACACATACACACACACACATACACACACACACACACACACACACACACACACAGAGCGAAGGTGAATAGAAAATTGAAGCAATATCAAAATAGATATTGAGCGCGTAAAAAGCGTGACTGTCGGTGAACAATGGAGCAGCGCAAACAAAAAAAAAAGCTTAAGAGCTTTAACTTTACTCTTACCTCGTCACCAGTTCTTCAGCGCAATACGTTTTCTTTATTATGTTTTTTGTTTTTCGTCCTTCTCTTAGATTGTACCTGCGATACCGAAGTCCATCTTGTTTTCGCCTGGTATTAAAATCCCATCGCCATCGAGAATGGTCCAAACGCAGCAGAGAGCAGTGGACAGGAAAGTGGGAAGAAACATCGCCCAGCAAAATCAAATCAAATCACCTCGGACCAGCCACCCGGTCCGGCTGACGCAGCAAAAGTTTACGCACAATCACGGTAATTGCATTGTAATGTATAGGAAAACAATTGATTTGATGTACCGACCCAAGGGCCGCCCTTGATTATTCTAGCAAGGGAAAGCAATCCGCAGTGAGCATAGGCGGACGCAATGGATCGTCTTTCGTCGGCTAGGCTGGTGCTTTTTTTTATTTTTTTGAGAACATTAAAATGATTTGCTGCTTTTTATTCTTCTTCTTCTTCTTCATATTATTATTATTATTAATCTTCTTCTACTTCTTTTTCGATTCGTTGCCAATTGCAATTGAGTCCATTCTGCTCGAAATTGTGCCCATTATTTCATCTTGTTCAGGCTTAGGCACGGAAGCCCTGCCAGTTGATTCGTGTTTAACGAAACACGAAGATCATTCGTTGAGTTCGGAGCGTTCGGGCACGATCGATTAGTTTATAAGTATTAGTGAATAGCGTGAAATAAACTCTCTTCCAATTTTGCTGCACAACGAATAACTGCTGGTAATTATTAAAGGTTTGAAAGTTACACCGAAACGCGGAAAATAAATTATCCGAAATAGTGAGATTAAACACACCTTTAAAGAACGTTTCCTGTACGAAATTGCATACTTTGCGGCGTTTTTTTTGTGCAACATCGCGCACTAATACCTGCTCCAGTAAGACTATCTCCCTTTTGCTTGTCATGTTGGGGTTTTCTTTTCTTTTTTTTTGCACTACAAACTGGCAAAACTAACCATCGGGGCAACCGGTTTCGCCTGGTCGTATCAATCGATAAGGTTCAACCGATTCAGTCGATCGTGCAAGCTCTGTTTGCGGTTCTGTTGCAAATGTTTTCCGACCCGCAGTGGTCGGTGCGCTTGTCCCTGGCCTGCCTGTAAGCACACAACGCGCGGCCAGTGCTTGCCCTTGTCAATTAAACGGGGTGGACGATAAATTAAAACAAACTATGTGCCCGCGAAAGCAAAGCGAAGAGAGCGGACCCGATGACCAGTATTTTTCCCTGTGTGTATGTCGTGTTGGGGGGGAAATTCAACATGTTCGTGTCGTTTTGATTGGTTTAAAAAAAACAAAAACCCCACTAACACGAGAACACCAAAAACCACAACAAACGGGATGGGAGAGAGTGAAAGAGACCAACAGAAAAAAATTTGTCCTCAGTTAGCTTCGCTTGAGGTTGAGGTTTTTCTAAATGTCCTTGCGCAAATTGTGCGTCCAAACGTTTTTTGGTTGAAAAAAAACACACACACACACACACACACATACACACACACAGAAGAAAAACCACACACACCACACCCGGAAGCAGCGAAATTGACCAACCAATTGGTTGTGCGGTTGTGAGGCGTGGTTTGAGCGAACTCGGTTTCGGACCAGCACTGGTTGCCGTTAAGGCAGGCTTAGAAGGGCCGGGACAGGGAGGGCAAACCGTTGTGAAGTTTTGAATCTGTTGATGGAGAATGGATAGAGCAACCGTCAACGCAGGCACCGTTCTATTTCCCAGCGTCAAACAAATCCGTCAAGCATCCGGGGGCGGCATAGAGGAGCAGGCCGTGGGCGTTTTAGGGAAACATCAAATTTGAAGCATCGAAACAATGGCTAGGCAATTGTCCACTAGCGTCGTGGTTCGGTTAAATTGGATGTTGAATTAATAGTCCGGAAAATGGGAATGTTGGTGAAAGTTGCGAAGCTGTGCTTGCGGTTGGTCAGCGCTTGCACTTTCATGCGAGCAATGTGTCCCAGCGGGTATGCAGGAGGATAAAAAATGCTGCGAGACAAGAGAGACAAAGAGAAAGAGAGAGAGCGAGAGAGAGAGAGAGAGAGGGAGAGAGAGGGAGAGAGATAGCATGAGGAAAAGTGAGATAGATACGTCTTATAAAAACAAAATTCTTTAAACTACCTTTAATGTCCATGTTTTGTTATGCGAGATGCATACTTGTAGGCGTTTTAACACATGGTTGATCTGTTTTCATTATTTTTACATTTTTACTCCCTGAATGGCTTGAAAAACACATATGAAGCAATGATTTCAGTTTTTTTTAAATGTTTTATGAGGACTAGAAATCATTTTCCAGTGATCTCGATGCTTCCACTCGCGACTGAAAATTGGAACTGAAACAGGCGCTGTCAGGCGCTTTTGGAGGTTTTAGATGTCGCAGCGATGGATTTGTTCCCTTTTCTTTCCCCCCCCCCCCCTTTCTCATAAATGCCAAATCAAACTACCAACAATAGCGTACACACACACACTCACACAAAAGCAGGGCCCTGAAATCGCTCAAAGTTCGGCACGCGACTGACATAATGGTCAAACGATATCTTTTACTTTTATTTTTTGTTCTGCTCGTCTCGCACTCAAAACTTTGTCCCCTTGATGTCGTGAACCCGGGCCGCTGTTGTGTACGGTTTTGAAATCAATCCGATTACATTGTGAAAAGTTTGTGTGTAGCCTGGCTCCACAAAAAAAAAACGAACGAAAAGATCATAAAAACATATAAACGTGATAAAAGGAAGAGGAACAAAATGTCAGCACAATCCATTATCAAGTCGTTAGCTGTTTCGACCGCCGGATCCATTTTCCACCATTTCCACACACCCTTGGTGTGTACGCACAAAGCGCAAGCGACAATAATGCCCAGGCTACGCTACGGTCAAGGATTGGGTTTCTTTCCGGAGCTGTAATATTTGCACTGCTGCTACTTCCAGCGTTGGAAAAAGGCCATTCAATCGATATCAAAAATTGTGTACGGAAGGTCACGACGCCGCGTAAAACGAAAGCAGCTACTTTAATTAAATTCGCGGCCATCCGTCGCCCGGCCTAGCCGTCGGCTTCCTACCACTAAGCTTCCGTTTTTAGGCAGGAAAGAATGCCAAAATCCCCGTTCAATTACACTACAAGCACACGCCAACTTGCCAAACAGTAAATATTGGTCGGGCGCAAAGAGAAGAAAGCAACAGAAAGCTAAGCAGCCCACTACGGTGACAGCAAAAATTACATTACACCACCAACAGTGATTCGTTTTTTTTTTTAGGGAGATTTTTGTAATGTGTATGTGAGCATATTTTGTTGTTCCAACTTTTTCTCCCCAACAGTCGCCATCACAATCGAGGGAGGCAATGCAAGAAATTATAAATTAAAACCGCACACGCACACATGCTCTTGCGCTATAAAAGAAGAGAGAGAAAAATCCTCTCGACAGTTAAAGTGGGAAAAAGAAAGCTGAAGTGTTCATAAAATCACCCGCAGCACCACTGCCCGCTGATCGAAAGCCATACGGCAGAATTGGTGACCGTTGTGCGCGTATCGCTTCGGTGGCATTTTTTCGGCGCTGAAGCACCGTAAAGTAATTAACGTGGTGATAATTAAGTTTGCTCACCCTTCACGGCCACGTCTCCCGCCGAGCGGTCATTAAGCTAGAAATCGAAGCGATCCAGGCAGCAGCCTCGCTTCGCTTTTACTGCTGGCCGTGGGGGATGTGGGTAAGTTCAGCAGACCGTGCACGCCGCACCGGGACAAACACTGCCCCCTGGACGGTGAGGGTGGTGCGTCACTTTTTGTCACCAGCATACCGAAACGCCCGCCATCCCTGCTGCCCCAACGCGACCGCCGGTGAGTGTGCGAAATGCAAAATGAGTTCATAAAATGATGCCAATCATGTTTGCCGTTCCCTTCGAAGGGCTTTTCTGTTGTTGTTGTTGCTGTTGTGGTTGTTTTGTTGTGTGCATGTTCAGGCTCGCTGCACGATGAGTTAACGAGTGGGGTAGGTTTCGTTGAACCGCCGCCAGAATGGCCCAGGGAAAGCTGATGTGCGGTAGATGTTTCCGTGTGTGTGTGTGTGTGGGGAGACGCTGTGCTACTTTTAGCAATACCAAACGGCAAAGGAGTCACTGCCAATGCTGTACAATTTTGTTTTATGGTCGTTTTCTACGCATTTTTTTTTTTTTTTGTGAGGGAGTTGTGATTTCACATCGAATAACAAAGAGAAATGGGCACTGTTCACGCAACGGACCAACCAATCAAGCGCCGTGTTCGGCACTGTGCAACAGTTTTATGAGCAGCGAAGGATTATTACAACATTTCGAGGAAACGCTCGAGGTTTATGAAACCTTTGATTTGACATTTTGCTAATAGATTTTGGCAATGACGGTCTGCTTTTTCATCCGTATACCATAAAGCAAATGCTGTTGTATTATCGTAGCCTTGTTGCAAGGGATTACAGTTTGTAAATTTTAAGATTTTTAAAGCAATGGATATCAATGTATGACGAATAAAATATTTTCTTAACAGTTTTCGTTTTCGAGATACAATTTCAAATGAATTAAATAATATTTCAAATCTCACATTATTGCATTTTTATGCGAATTTTCCTAACAAAAGCATAACTTAGGTCGCTTAACCATATCGTCAAGGTATTATTGCATTAATTATAACTTCATATTGCATACCTTCAGGCGAATTAAAAAAAAAAAACATAAAATTGCATACTTTTCGGCGTTTAAATGCCTTTAAATTCATAATTTTATTTCCCCTACCATTGAATGGGATTAAACATTTGCAAATGTACGGTATTTTACGTTTAAACAACATCCATCACACCGAAAAGATTAGCCACTAACTATTCGCCACCGTTCGCCCGTTCCGTTCCGTAGCTAGCTTGCCAAAATTTTAATCCCCAAAAATTCGTCATCCATTTCTGCGCACGACTGCACACGGAAACACTCACCCCACCCACGGTGGCATTCACCCTCCTCCCGTCTTTGTTTAGTGACATTGCGGCCCTTAAATCCATTACATCTTGCCATCAATCTACCCAAACCCCACCCGCCCACCGCATTCGCCCGGTGCTGACGGGGTGGATTTAACGGCAGCAATTAAAATTAGTGGATCAAACAGCTTCATCTAGCCCCGGCACACGCCCAGCCGGGAACCAGAGCCGGTGCCATGAGTCGAGCCCGCTGCTAAACTTTCGCCCTTTTCATAGCGCCCGAAAAACTATACCACCGTGACCTGCTGCACTCCCTCCCCGTTCGCTTCAACATCTTACCATTGCTTTGCTAGGGCAGGGTGCGCACCGTCTTCGTCGTCTTCGGGGAAGAAACTAAAAGTTTCCGACACCCCATTTCGCCCGGTGCAGTGGGACAAAGCGCTACCTAAGCGGTAATTTTGCTACTTTCGCAGCTTTTTCCGAGAACCCTCGGCCACCCCATGCCGCACAGCCCACAGTGCGTTGCATTTCCAGTGCAGCGCTGTCGCAAAGATAGTGCCCCACCTTCCTGCCGCACCTTTCGCCAGCTCGTGCGCGGAAAGTTTTTCTGGAAAACTGATTAACGTTTTGCAGCAACATAATTATGAAAATAACCGTCGCTCTGCCGGTTGACGGGTTGCAAGCGAATTTTCTTTTCGTTCGAGTCTGGCTGGAGTTTGTTCTGGTCGTTCTGGTCTGCTTCCCACCCCCGCCCCAGAAAGCTAATCGTGCTGGGGTGCGTTTCGGGCTTGGTGCATTCTGATCAGCAATTCATAAGCGCTTGAGGTGCAGGATTATTCATAGCGAGCGTTTGCTCTTTTTTTTACCCTCCTATCTAATGGTTTTGGAAGCGTTCAATGAGTGCTTGAATTAAATTAGTCCATTGACTTCGTTTCGCTGGCTTTAAACAAAAGCGATGGATGCTAATGCTACAATGGATCACAAACGTAAAATGAGTTCGTCTTATTTTCAATGTGATGCTGTTAAACAGAAATTAGCTTCAGTAAACAGAAATACTGAAAAGTACGTAATTTGCATACTTTTAGGCTTTTCACTGTAGAAATTTGAAGAGGTGAAATAAAAGCTGCATACTTTCAGGCGTTTTAATACATTAACTGTATAATTTTACAATAGATGGGTTGATTTTGATGTGAACTTGTGTAATGTAACCCTTCGTATTTGGTCCGTTGGAGGTGAACTGCTAAGTAAAAACAATATAAATAATTATAATGTAATAATGATGATAATAATAATGATAATCCATCCACAGGGCAAATAATAGTGAATAATAAAAATCTAAATTAAATTAATAATAATCATAATAAAAATAATCATAATGATAATAATAATAATAATAATAATAATAATAATAATAATAATAACATTACAAATAATAAAATTAAGAAAAATCATTTTGATAATAATAATAATAAAAATAATAATAATAATAATAATAATAA